>JBCNYH010000012.1:48427182-48447317 GCA_039654325.1 Tandanus tandanus
ATATCTAAAATTAAAAATTAAAAACTGGACGGATTGTGTTTGTATCACACTTAAAACTTTTGGTAAAATCTAATTCTAAAAAGTCAACATAACAACTCACGCCTATGTTGAAATTAATAGCATTCACACACACACAGTGTAAGAAGAATTTCTGGGATTTGATACTAATGAGCTGTGCTGCCATAAGAAAACCATTTGATTGTAAGGTTATTTGGAATAAAAGGATTGGACTCTTGAGCAGTGGAAATAGGTCATGTGGTCAGATGAATCCAGATTTATCCTATTCCAGAGCAATCAAAATAAAAAGGCAAATGTTTGAAGCGATGTACTTATTATGCATAGTGGCCACTGTACAAGCCTTTAGAGGTGTTAAGATCTGAGGTTGATTCAATTGGTCAGGTTAAGGCTCAGCAACATGTGGCTTAAATTGTGCAAGAGTTGTTCCGAAGCATGAGGAATCATTTCACACGTGAACTGGCACCACAGAGAGCTATTCTTAACCCCACTTATTCCGTTGATCTTTGGGATAAATAAAATATTAAAGTGTGTGATCCTTTTTTTTTTTTGTAACAATAAGCATTTTGCACACATATGCATGCTAAATTTCCTTTCGTGCATGGTAAATTACAAATAAACAATCAAACTGATTAAATTAAGTAATAAATAAACAAATTGCACCTCATGATGGACATTGCAGGTCATAGAAAACTAGTGTCTTTTAAAAAAAAAAAAAGAACATAAAATAATTATTTTTTTTAAATGTAGGTTTTTACTTGCATAATTGAATAATTTAAAAACTGATAATGGGCTGCTGATAATGCAAGAGTCAGCTATAAAGCTTAGTGTTTACTACGGCACTGCAGAAGGGGTATCCCAAAACTTGCTTGATCTGCAAACACCAGCTTTTGCCCCTTTAACACTACCACATATTAAAAATTAACATGGCTTGTTTGTTTATTGATTTGTTAGCCAATCACTAGTGGTGCTTTGATGTCTTCCTAATGCCACTCCATGAAAGATCATAGATAAAATTATGGAGGCTTTGCCACATAAGCTTCTTGTTTAAGGGGATTACAGAGACTGCACTTGAATGATCTTTTTTATTCTCCTTTGCACAAACAGGATTAGCCCTCTCTGCGTTTTCCCCCTCGACCAGCTACCTTTGATTTCATATCACAGTGTAAACTCTCTTTAGCCGTTAAAGAGGAAGGGAGTTAAGCGAGTCACAGTAATGCTGTTTTTAAAATAATCAATCCAAATATTGTGGCAAGGGTATAGATGCTGAATAAGTGTATACTGTAAAGGAAATTTTGATTTAAAGATCCTGATTTATTTCACATTTTCACAAGCTTTTATGTTGACAAAATTAATTTGTTGTAGCATTTTGGCAGTCTACACTTTGACTTTTGAGAGTGAAGGGTAGTAAGGAGTAAACTAAAAGCACAACAGTATTTGTGCACCCACAGCAAGCAAACTTTAAAAAGGCCAGTTATTCAAGAGTGGAGTGCTGAGATACAGGATACAGTCTGAATATTGTGTAAAACTCCTTTCATTTAAAAATATTTCTTTCAGCCATACTTACTTAAAGCAATTTATAACAGCCAAGAGAAAGATACAATAGCAATAAATGAATAAAAAACAGAATCAATTAGGTGATTAAAAGATCACCCCCTGTATCAGTACTTTGTGGAACCACCTTTTATTTCGATTGCAGCCATGAACCTGTCAGATAATTCTCTATCAATTTCATCTAGACTGTACAATATTTGACTACTCTTCTTTACAGAAATGTTCAAGCTCAGTTAAATTGGATGGTGACCATTGGTGGACTGCAATCTTTAAGTCATTCCACAGATTTTCAGTAGGGTTTAAATCTGGGCACTGACTAGGCCACTCAAGGACATTAACTTTTTTCTTCTTCAGGCATTGTGTGGTCAACTTTGCTGTGTGCTTCAGGTCACTGTCATATTGGAAGGTGATCCTTTTCTCATTGACAACTTTCTAGCAGAGGGCATCAGGTTTTCCATGAGAATGTGATATTTGCCCCATCCATTTTCCTTCTATTTTGACACGTACCCCAGTCCATACTGCAGAGAAACACCCCTACAACAGGATGCTACTACCTCCAAACTTTACCGTGGGTAAGGTTGTTTTTTGGATGGTATTCTGTATTGGTTTTTGACAGATATACCATTTGGCACTGAGGCCAAATACTCTCATCTGCCCATAAGATCTTTTAATATTTGGCCTCAGAATCTTTAAGGAGACTTGATATGGACTTTCTTGAGGGGTGTCCTTTTCCCTTGCAACCCTAAAACATGTAATTAAAATGGATATTATATTATCAGTCAATTATTTGACTGATAATATAATGCAATTATTTGACTGGCAACATGCCAACAACTTTGAAGATACAAAATATTTGTTATTGTAAACAAGAAATACTACTGCTACAAAAAAAATTATATAAAACCACTTTTGCAGCAAATACTGCTGCAGGTCTCTTAGGCTATGTCTATGAAGAGAGGTGTTCGGTTTACACTAGAAATAGTTTTTCTTGATGGCCAGAAATTTTAGTGTCATCTGGCCAGAGGACATTTCCTCCATATGTTTGGGGAGTCTCCCACATGACTTTACTCCAAACATGCTTTAAAAATAAATAAATAAACAAACAAACAAATAAAAAAATAAATAAAGCAGTGCCACTTTGTAAGCAGTGACTTTTTCTCTGGCTACTCTTCCATATATCCTGGCTTTGTGGAGTGTGGACAGACACATCAGTCCCAGCTCCTTTAGGGCTACCTTTGGTCTCTTTGTTGCTGGTCTGATTACTGCATTCCTTGCCTGGTTTTTGAGTTTTGGTGATTTGATATGGTGCCATATTTTTTGCATTTCGTGTTGATGGATTTAATGGTGCTCTGTGGAATATTCTAGGTTTGGGATATTTTTGTATAACCCAACTTTTTCACAACTTTGTCACTGTCCTGTTTGGCAAGCTCCTTGGTCTTCATGGTATCGCTTGCTTGGTGGTGCTTGTTAATTAATGGTGTTGACTGTGGGGGATTTCAGGAAAGGTGTATATATACCAAGAGCATACGACACTTAGATTGCACACAGGTGGACCGTATTCAACTAATTATGTGAATTCTGAAGGTAATTGGTTGCACCAGATCTTATTTGGGTGCTTCATAGCAAAGGAGGTGAATAAATATATGTACCACTTTTTAATTTTTATTTTTTTGAGGGGGGATTTTTTAAAATACTTTTTCTTTATTTCACTTTACCAGTGTGTACTATTGTGTGTAGGTTCATTACATAAAATTCAAGAAAGAAATTCATTTAGATTACAGGTTGTAAGACAACAAAAATGGGAAAACTGCCGAGGGGTGAATACCTTTGCATAACACTGACACGTATTCAACACACTAAAACTAACACTGATACAACCTGACTCTAATGTACAAGACTCCTGCGCATATACATATATATGTACCTCCATACCACCCACACAGATCACATAAATTAGGATAAAGTGTCACTTGCCAAATGAGAGCATGATGCATGGCACTAATGCTTCGGCATGTGGTGTCTGTTCTGATTCCTATTCCCCACCACAGCATGACAGCCCAAGCCTCATAAACAGTGTGTGTGTGTGTGTGTGTGTGTGTGTGTGTGTGTGTGTGTGTGTGTGTGTGTGTCCTTGTGTTGAAAGCCCACTAGGCCACTCTCCTATTCTGCACTGGTTCCCCCTTATCTCATTACACAAATCCATCCCTTAGCTAACAGCCTCCACTCTCATGACAACATGACAAGTCACGATGCCATCACGGAGGAATTTCCTCATTTTCAATACCCATTCGTTCCATGCAACATTGCTTCCAGGAAATATGGAGACAACTAGACATCATCAGAGACGCAGTTTTAAATGAGAGCCATCAGATTACACTTTTTGTGGACAAGTAATAAATATGAAATACAAGACTGAACTGATTCATAAGGTCCCATCACTGCATGCCTTGGGGGGGAAAACATGACCTAGGAAAATTTGGAAGCCAATCCAGCTGAGCTAAAGCATCTCAGGTCTGAGATCAATCAATATCTCATGGTTTAGACAAAAGGAAAACCGCAGAAATGACTAGGCCTGGCCCACCAAAATGAATATGACCCAGAACAACTCTAAAAATCAATAGATGCTGGCTTTCCGGTGCTCTCAGACTGAAGCTCAAGACAGCTGAGAGGAAATGGTGTGTGTCAAAAGACCCTAGAGAACTGAATTAATACCATATCCATCTTTGTTCTTTCCTGTCATATTATAATTACTAAAATACGTTATATCAAGACAAGATTAGCAGCACTATAAACAAATTGCCATCCACTTCCAACAGCCTCCTCACCATTCCACTACCACCCACATTCCTGACTACTGAGATATTTATATTTATCCCTGGCTTATGTTTTATCCAAAATGACTTACTACTGAGGCAAGTCAAATTTACAGCAAAGCAGTGGGAGGCTGACGGTAGTGCTGGGCAATAAAAGGATCTTGAGTATTCAAATAAAATATAGTTTAATCTTTACTTTCCCATTTGCCTTCCATAAAAATAGGCACATGCAGGTTGTAGGGTTAGCATAAAGCCAGCACATACCAGCTATTCAGGCTCAACTGTACGCCTACTTGGTGAAATCACGTTTAAACAACTAGCACAGTAGCAAGTTATGAGATGATGGTGAGTACAGTCAGGCCCAAGAAAGAAAGAAAAACCATAAAGATAAATGTAACTACTTGCACTATATCCAATTACTTCTACATGTCCAATGGTCTGTCCAAGCACAATTAAACCAAAAATGCAAGTGCTACTGTCCAGTTCTGGCAAGTCTAAAAACTTATTTGTTACGTCATTAAAAAAAAAAAAAGCCCTCAGATAAACATACAGAGCGAGGGTAGACAAATTATTACCTGGCACCTGACATAAGCACATTATGTGTCCTGGCAATATATTTATTCTTATTTGCCCAGTGAACAAGCTGGTTCAGAATGCCGCTGATGAAGCAGTTAGCAGAGTTTTTTCTTCTCCCATCCAACAACAAGAGAAAAAAAAGACTTTCTAAGAATGCTTTCAAAACAAGTTTATATTTGGTATGTATGTTGAAACATGATGTGCTTCACAAATACCTTGATGCTGTAACTATAGAGAGTACTTACAAATCCTACTGTCTACTGCAATACACACATCACTGAAGCACAATAGGTGGCTTGTTTTGCATGTGCAGATGACAATCTTTTCATAAAATACTGCCAAAACACAGCAAGATAAACTACAGTGCGAATGTAAGTCCTTCGGATCAAATATGAGAAAACAGAAAATATGGATGCTAACTAGGCTTAAATAATAGCAGAGCTCCTGAGCAGTGCACCGTAATCATGGACTATGACTTGGATGGGTGTCCCATGGCTGTCCGGTGTCTGTGCGAGCCCACCATTGAGGAATCAATTAAGAGCTTGTTTAGGCAGTGCTTAAATATATATATATTATCTTTTGTGTGTAATGAGAAGAGTATGAATCATGCAACCTCAGTATGAATTGGTGTGTGGATGTACAGTATGTGTTTTGTGCACACACACAACCATTCACAATCACACCTAGGCACAATTTCGAACAGCCAGTCAGCCTAATGCGCATGTCGCTGGCCTGTGGGAGGAAACTGGAGTACCCAGAGGAAACCTGCAAACTCCATTTGGCGTTATGGCCGTGGCCTAATGGTTAGAGAAGCGGGTTTGGGACCAAAAGGTCGCTGGTTCAGTTCCCGATTCAGCAGGAAAAATGTGTGGCTGTGGGGGGGAGTGAGTAGCACCTTCCCTTCCTCCACCTTCATGACTGCAGTGCCCTTGAGCAAGGCATCTAAACCCCAACTGCTTTCCAAGTGCTGCAATGTGTGGCAGCCCACTGCTCCGTGTGTGTGTGCTCACTTTGGATGGGTTAAAGCAGAAGCCGAATTTCCCTTGTGGAATTAATACATTTGTGCTAAGCACTAAACCACCTTGCTGCCCTCATAGTTTTTAGCAAAGTCAGTTAGGTTTTTGGGCAACCAGAACATGGGACCAGGCAGCACATCAAGTGATAATTACTTTTTTAGACGTTTCCTTATTATAATAAATGTCAAGACTAAACAATATATAAGCAAATGTATAACATAATATTAAAATATTTTGGACATATCTCCCAGCATTACCTAAGGATTCAAGACTTTGGCCCAATAGCCTGAGAATATGAGCTCACAATCTTTTGATTAGCTTTACTACCAGTCTCCACTATCCTCCTATACACAGTTCAACATTTCATTCTTCCTTTTACTGATGATAGGATCTCTAAGCTCCAGGCTCAGCGAAGGCATTTCTGTGTGGAGTTTGCATGTTCTCGCCGTGCTGGCATGGGTTTCCTCTAGGTACTCTGGTTTCCTCCCACACTTTAAAGCACATTAGGCTAAGTGGCTGTTCCAAATTCCCTCTAGGTGTGAATGCGGATGGTTGTGTGTTGGTCCTGCGGTGGACTGGCAAGCAGTTCAGGGTGTACCCTGCCTTTACCCAGAGTCGATCAAGACAGGAGCCAGCCTCCCTGCTACATTAGTAGAATTAAGTACTTAGACTGATGCATGAATGATCTCTTAATTTTGCATGTTTGATCTGTAGGCTCTTACACCCATAAGATCAGACCATACCAATGGGGATATGTAACATTCATTATTAATTAGTCAGCCTTTCATTATCTCACAGCTCAGTGCTGGTTTGTACTGTTAAATCACTGCATACTGGAAAATGTGGTATTGTGTTTACTCTTCATATTTACTCTTCATATTTTTACATATATTTTATATCCCTCTTCATATCATTTTACTGGTGCCATTATAGTCTACAAAGTCACCAACAGAACAACACCTATCTTACAACCTTACGTGAAGCAATCCAAGGCCTATAATCAATACTGATCACTATTTCCATGGTGTTTTAGTAAATGATGAATGATAGTACCATGAAAAAAATATAATTAATTACAAAAGCAGATGCATTCACCAATTCTTTTGTAGTGGCCAAATGCTTATCCCCATGTTGCTCATCCAGCAGATTTCATTGTAATAGATAATTCACATTCCACTTAAGTAAAATGCTTTTTCCCACCAAGAGCCGGCTGCTTTGCCAAAGAGTATAACTAAAATGCAAGCAGATTTATCTGTTCATATTAAAGTACATGCAGAGTTGTAGCTTAGTTCTGTGCCTCAAATAAAAAGCAAGCTTGTACAAACTGGATATAATGAAGATTTTGGATATACTGTGTATTGTTTTAGCAAGAAGGTCCTGGCTTTGAGTCCCAGGCTCGACAGGGGTGTTTCTGTATGGAGTATGCATGTTCTCCCTGTGCTTGCATGGGTTTCCTCTGGGTACTGGTTTTCTCCCACAGTCCAAAGACACACATTAGGCTAATTGGGTATTCCAAATTGCCCTGAGGTGTGAGTGTAAATGGTTGTGTGTGTGTGTTGCCCTGTGATAGTCTAGTGAGCTGTTTAGGGTTTACTCCACCTTCGCAATCGAGTCGGTTGAGACAGGCCTTCCCTTGACCCTAGTAGGATTAAGCTGTTTGGAAAATGGGTGAAAGAATGGGCTATTTCTTAACTGGCCATAATATCTAAGGTAATGAAAAGCATTATCTGTGACCACATCCGTAAACACCTTGACAGGCACCGAGTTTTCTGTGACAGCCATTATGGATTCCGTGAGATTTCATCCGTCTTAGCTAGTAGATGTCAATCAGTTGTATTAGCTGGGTTTACCTCCCCATGAATGCCGATATCTGCTGGAGTTCCCCAAGTTAGTGTTTTGGGACCACTACTTTTTTTGATAATTATTAATGATCTTGCTTCACATTTGAGCTGAGCAGATACAACAGCTACTCAACAGTCTTCAGAAGAAAGCTGTACAACAACTCCAAATTAGGGACCCACAAAAGGCCGGCATCTTCCCATTGGATCAGGAAAGTAGACAGTCTCAGTACCTTCTACCAGCATATCTTTCTGCAGCCTTCAGAGGAGCTCACAAGGATATTACCTGCCCAAGAATCTGGAACCTGAGTAACCCAATCAACTACAAGTGGTCACCCATACCCCATCTGTGTGCCAATATTTAATACCCAGCTCCATCAATCTTCGTATGTTCCAAGGACAAATAGGTTGTGGAACTTACTTCCAGCCTCTGTTTTAACCGACATTGCAGATGTGGATAAGTTTAAGATTGCCACTTACAGATTTTTCTTAAACTCTATAGATTTATTGGCATGTATATATTTTTGTGGTAAATTTATGGATTGGGTGACAATATAAATTCGAGACTATGTTGTGAGGACACTTTTTCCCCCTTTGATTTAATTATTTGCTTATTGTACAATTTGACTTGCTGTATTGTACAAGAGCCATCTTTCATCTCTACATGTTGATGGCTAGATCAGGCTCCTGACATACTGTTAAAAAAATGAGTAGATGAATGTATTTTTGTTTCTGCTTATGATTTTAATAATATTCCACTAAATCTTCATGTTTTGAACATGTGTACAGCTTTTAACAATAAATTAATCTCCAATTTCAATATATGTTTATGCATTAAAAAATAACATTTCAATCCCGTGTAGAGTGTAGCTTTCAGTACCGAACTATAAAATGTCAGTGTAGTTGACTCTCTTATCTCTGGAGTGGGATCGAATAGTGTGGCAGGCTGACCCTGGTTTTTGTTCAAAAGCAGCATGGCAAGCACAAAGCTGTAGCAATTACACTGAATTCTTGCCCCAGGACAATACACTAATTTAATGCAATAATGAAACCAGTGGAGCTGAAGACTGGCTAATTACTGACTAGCTCCTCTGACCTGGCCTTCTCGCCTGTGATCAACATACCAAATAACAGGTCAAAATTTGACTCACTGATAGACCAATAGAAAAACTTGTGTTTTTGTAGATCTACAAATCAGATCTACAAATCAGGATATTAGTATCAGAAATGGAGGTATTGGTAACACATAGTCTGCGATAGTGAATAGAAGGTTCAAAAAACCATGATTCGTTTGAACTGCTGTTGGGAATATAAGCAAAGATGCTTAACAAGCAACTGCTCTTTTAAAGCTTGCATAACTGTCTGCCAAGAGAATAAATGTAAACTGCCAAAATGTAAATGTAACGCTTGGTACTCAGTTTTGTATATGGAAAATTACACATGGACCAACATATTGAAATAATTTTATCTGTCAGTACAGCCTTGATGTTGCAGGCTTTAGAGTTATGTGCACTAAATTAACATGCTGTGCCTAACCCATCAAACCAGATGGACACCCAGATGGATTCCACAGTGTTTATTGGGCCCTTAAGCAAGCGCTCTGGCTAGTGTGTCATACTGAATCTGTTACTCCTCTGATTTAAACAGCCTGAAGCCACAACTGTGTCATGTGTTTGTCCTGAAATAACAGATTTGATGTACTACATAAAAGAAGAAAACCAATAAATTTGGATGAATTCGCCTTTTTTCATCCCAACCTTCACTGACTATCAGATCATCATTGGTATCTTTGGCAAGATAAGCAGAATTTGTATTTGAGTCCTTCATTTACTGCTCTTTAAGTAAAACCTACCAAGTAGAATATTTGTGTGCTACATATCATTGTACACCTAATGTGTCTGAAAGGAAAGAGCACAGAACATACAAAAACACAGCCAAAAGGAACATCACACTCAGAGGTATTCTGCATCCAGGCAACAGCATGTGTTCTGCTGCAAAATTTATTGGTAACCCACTACATCACTCCTTTATTTTATGTAGAGAGAAAAATACAGAAATAGCTGGACATGAAGATGTTCTCAATTTACCATAACCAATAAGATATCTCTCTTATCTTGGTGTATGAAAGCTAATCTCCAGCTTCTCAATACTGTCTAGCCATCAGTTTCAAGTGCACTCAGTAAGGTCATGTTTCATTCCAGGATAAGGTCTTGGATGAGATGGGTGTAATCTGACCTAAAGGCAATGGACTCTTTATGGATCCCTTTAAGTGCAGCCAGTTACACATGGTTAAACATGAATTAATGGAGGGAAAGGAAAGGAAAAGTGTTGCAATCATTGTCGACCTCATAGTGGGACTGCTTTAAATCACAACTTGTGACAAGCAGATTATTGCTTAAAAATAGAAAAATCATGAATAAAATAAAATCATTCTATATTGCTTTGCTAATAGTTATTTTGGTAAACCACAGCACATAAAAATTAATTATGCAGTATATAAAATAAGGGGCTGCATGGTGGTGTAGTGGTTAGCATGTCTGCCTCACAGCAAGACAGTCCTGGGCCGAGTCCTGTGCTTGGCGAATGATGAATGAATGCATTAAAATGTACAAAATAGATTTGAGTTTATTTAAAAACAACTTATTATTAGTATTACTAGACGTATTTACCTATATATCCATTATAAGATTGTCACACATTCAGACACACTATAATGCCCAGCATCAAATGCCCAAAATCACATAATACTGTTATGCCTGTTCAGTATCACTGCTAATTACCGGCAGGACTCTCTAACACACACACTTTGTAAAATACTGCTCTGTGACATTGTTATGATGTACCAAGCCTTTGTATTCCTTATTGCACTTTATGGTATTAACCTATTTTTATTTAACCAACTCTGTGATTTTGCCTGTGCCTCCAACACTCCTATTTATGGCGATTGAACTCTGCCTGTGATGCCAACCACGGTTCTGGATTTACCTGTGTTGTTCCTGTCTGTTCATGAACTGGACCTTGTTTGTGGCTTCTGTGAACTTTAATATCTGATAGTGTATCGTCTTGAGCTCTTGCCTTGCTCCTTATGCGACAGAATACTTTGCTGATTCAGATGCAGCCAGGCAAACACTCTTGCTGGAAGGATGCACTATCAGCGAGGCAGCTGCAGTGGCTCGACTGAATAGAAGAGTGACTGAAACGCTCACTGATCATCTGTACTCATGCCCATGTTCCAGTCTGAGTTCCATGATCCATGATCCATGCCTGAGTCCAAGCCTGAACCTCAGGCTTGGCAATTCAGAGAGAGAGAGGAGACTCTCTCTCTATTACTGTGGAAATCATAATCATCTCCTTGCACAGTGCTCCACTTAAAGCTAAACTCCATATAAGGTCCAACTGGGTGGGGTGAAACTTGGTAGCTTGGCTGCACTAAGCTCTATGAGGCTTATGGAGTACAGACACAGTGCTTGCACCTATGTTTTAACTGTTGGCTTCCAGCTCACCTCATCACTCAGTGCCCTAGTCATAGACCAACAGGGCGGACTGCACTTTTGAGAACTCTTGCCTTAGCCCCCTCCCTCCAAGATAAGGATGTTAATGTTGGCCCATGTTGTCACTAAGATCATGTGCAGCCTAATGACCAAGTCCAAGTCCAGACCCTTGCCCAAGCCCAAGCCAGAGCCCAAGGCTGTGTACATTCATGTGACTGAGACTGTCATGGTTGCTATGCCTAATGTATTGCCTGCCCCTATACCTGACACCTTGTTGGATACCATGAATGAGGTCATGTCTGATAGCAGGTCTAATGCCATGTCTGACACCATGCCTGATGTTGTATATAACAATATGTCCAATGCTCGGCACTGGCATTTTGATTGAGGTGTTGCCATACATCAGGGCGGTATACTACATCCAAATCTAGTCCCTGATGTCTGCCCGCATTCCAGCCAATGTTACTGCCAGTGCCCCAGCATTAGAGTCCATGCCGGTGTCCCTGATCTATTAGGTGACCTATGTTATAACTTGCTCCCTGAGGTGGCTCCTTGGGGGCTCTGTCACACCATCAGAAATAGCCTTGCTCTTTTCCCTTGCTCTCACTTCAGTATCTGAACATTGTTTTGCAGTGTGATTGAAAGAATGGAGTTTTGTGTACATCTTGCGTCGAAACAGTGTCTCAGCTGTGAACTCGCAGTAGGTGTGGATCGATATTCAAACAGGAAGATGTTCAGTTGCTGTTTCCAGGGGATGCCTTGTGTTTCTGCGACACGCAGTGCTTTGCCCAAAAGTTCTCATGAATCTTTCAGCAGTGGCATTGGCTTGAGGCCAAAAGGGTGTGATTTTGTGGTGGTGAAATCCCAAGTAGTCAGTAAACTGTGAGAAAGAGTCACTGTTAAATGGTGGACCGTTGTCCGTTTTTACCACCCTGGGAATTCCAAACATGGAGAACACCTTGTCAATAGCTGGGATGACAGTAGACGCTGATGTTGAGCGCACACTTTCAACAATGGGGTAGCGAGAGTAATCATCCGTAATGAGGAGCAGATATTCTCCGATTCAGAGCACTGCACTTGGCCTGAGACTGCCCTGACAATGTGGATTAGCCCTAAGTACTTAGACGTATCATAGCTTAGAATGTTAAATCCGTCACCTTTGATAACAAAAACAGTGCATGTTGTTTTCTTGTTGTGTTTTTCTACACTGCACTCAAACACCCCACACTGGCAGAGACTTAGTTGAGCGATATGGGTAGATTTTAGTGTCGGATGGACTCAGTGTGGGACGTGGCATTAGTTTGTTGTAAGTGGCTTCACTTATGCAGGTAGCTTTGGCCCCAGAGTCAATAAGCACAAATGTCTGGGTGCCCATCATGTTGACATTGGCTTGTGTAAGTTTTGCAGTTTTTGCAGTATTAACCACATACACATAGGTTTCATCACTGCTAGACATGTGTCCTGTTTTCTCACCTGTTGCACTTTCTGTTATTTGATGCACACTCTTTGGTGTTTGACTTTTTTGTCTGTGGTTTGTCTCCTTTGGTTTTGATCGGCATTGTTTTGCGAAGTGATTCAACTTGCCACATGCTCTGCATTGTTTGTTTGTAGCTGGGCAGTCATTTTCATGAGGACATTTTCCACAACGGTTATTTGGACGCTTTTTGGGCCTTCCTAAACAGATAGAATTGATACTGAATGTTTTTCTTGGGTGCGAAGTATGCTAAGAGTTTCTGTTTTGTGTCTGCGTATTCTTATTACTCGTCTTTGCCTTTACACTCGTTGCCGATGTAATGTCTGTGCATCAGAATTACTGAAATAATAAAGAGAGTTTGCTTTCCGAACTCCTGGCTTTATTTACAGCTTGATAACGGCCACTTTTACTACTCGCGCACCAGGTCAAAAGAATCTCATCGACACATCCGTTTCCTGTCTGTGTAGTCATACTTTAAAATAAAGTGCATGTTCCTGTGAACATCACAGCTATAGTATTGGTTTTATGATAAATACAATATTTCAAATAAAGCGTAAATCAAATAACAAACATTGATAAGGTTTCAGAAGGTATGTCCTAAACTTTTAACTGCATTCATTTATTCAAATTCATGTTATCAAAGCAAATCCTTTTAGGCCCATATAAGCCCTTTATGACTAATAAACAGGTTATATACAGATTATAAAATAATATGCTCATTACATAACCAAGCAGTAAACAATCTCTTCATTACATAAACATAAACAAATTACAAATACAAATGAATACCAATGACAAATATAAAAAAAAATATTCACGCAATTAAATTAAACCTTTTCATATTCATGCTTCCATGCAAATTTTTGCATCACTGACAATTTGCAGACAACAAACAGGTTAGCGAGCAGCAATATTGATTTTGATGTCATTAAGCGAGCCAGAATGTGAAGTAAACGATCCAACCGTCCTTTCTGTCATGATTGTTTACTTCACCTCTCATTTAGCACTATCCAGAACTGAGCCTCTGGAAAGAGTTGAACAAATCTTGTATAGAAACTCATCAGAGCAAGGATCTCCCACTTAACCTGGCTGACCCAGCAAAGATTTTGCTAAAAATACTGCTGTGCTGCAGACTCGTCTAGTACTTCTTAACCCACTTATTTTATCTGTACTCAGTTATTTCTTTCATCAACTCAGACATTTTTCCCAGCTTCTCCTCCTAACATAGGGCTGAGGGGTCGGTTGAAAAGAGTCTTATAAGAGTGAACTCAGCGTCCAGATTGCACATATGCTAAAGCATGGCAGCTGCAGGGGAAAACAAGAACTATATATTTCCAGAAAAAGAGGTGTGCTCTCCTGTTTTTTTTTCCTTGTCAAATGGCAAGCCTTACTCGCTCAACACAAACAGCATCAGTGATAAGTCGCCCAGGCATGAAATTGATTTTGTAATAACAACCAAGAAGGATTTCATCTCATAGTGTTAATCAAATTATTTTAAGCAGTGAGGGTGGAGTATGAAAGTAAAACTATTAACTGCTAACAGTAAATCACACTTGCCAGCCAACCTGTTGTCCTATTAACCCTGAAATGTGTTCAATAGCTAATTAAGGCAATTACTTGCAAGATGACATGCCACTTAATTAGGAGTGACTGGGTCATTTGTAGTGGTGGCTTCATTATCACTGCCAGATCACACTTTTAAACTAGAATTGATAACTCTGACGGTTGAGGATCTGCAACAAACTATCCTTTCCAAATGTAAACCAAAGGCAGAGGTCAGTTATACTGAGCTTTGTTTACACAGCAGAAGACCTTAAGTAATACATGTGTGAATAGTGATAATTTGTCATGGCAGGTCCTTCCTCTACCATTACTGGTCCAAGAAGACAGATCTAATATAGGAATATATATAACTCAAAGCCTGGCAGTGTTGCTGTACTTGTAGTTAGTACTCTGTGCCTCTCTCTATACCTCTGCAGTCAGCAGTTCTTGGGGCAATTCGCAGAGGACTCAGGAATACAGCGTTGGTAAACAGAGACAATCAATTTTTAATGTTTTAACAGAGATCATTGATATGGATGGATGGAGGGTTGTTCATTTGATTTTCCCCAAAGACATGCCAGTAGGTGGCTTGGCAGCACTAAATTGCCCCTAGCAATTTATGAATAAGTTTGTGCATGTTGTCCCATCCATTATGTACTCCCACAACCACCACCACCAACACCAACACATACTTGACCAGGATAAAGCAGTAACAATAACAATTAAAGTATTGCACCTAAAAAAAAAATATTTGTATCAGTGTATTTGCTGTCTCACTGAAATATATTTACCAATCAGCCATAATATTAAAACATTGTGACCACTGAGAGGTAAAGTGAATAACACCTGTTAAGTATGTATGAATGTATAAAGCAGAAAGTAAACAAAGTTGATGTGTTGTAAGCAGGAAAACTAAGCAAGTGGAGCCAGGTCCAATTAATCTTGGGCAGTGGTGGGTTAGTGGTTAAGGCAATGGGTTACTGATCCAAAGGTCAGTGGTTTAATACCCACTGTCACCACTGTTGGGCCATTGAGCAAGGCCCTTAACCCTCACTTGCTCAGTTAGGTATAAAAATGATAATTGTAAGTCGCTCTAGATAAGGCCAAATGCTGTAAATGTAAAGTTTTAAGGCCACAAATTGTGGTGGACATATATGAGCAAACTTTTAGAGGAAGAGGATAAAATAGAAAGTAACAGTATATAATAGCTGTTTATTTTGGTATGTACCCCAGGGCAGAGCCCGGTGGTAGGGTGCTGGATTACTGATCCCAAGGTCGGGGGTTCAAGCCCCACTATCAACGTTCTCACTACTGTCCCCTCAGTGCAGCTAACTGAGTTATCAAAGGCCAGCCATGTCTCTCACTGTCTGTGGTGAGAGGCATGTAAAAGAACCATTGCTAATTTTCATCAAGAGTAGGCTACATAGCCATCAGCGTGTTTCTGCCCTGCGATGGCCTGGCAAGCTGTCCAGGGTGTACTCTGCCCTCGCCCAGAGACGGCTGAGATGGGCACCAGTCTCCCCGCGACCCTAATTAGGACTAAGCGGTTCAGAAAATGAATGAATGAACCCCAGGGCAGAGCTGGGCATCGTACCCTCTGTAATGGGAATAATATCATCAATCAGCAAAATTACAGAGTGAGAGTTAAGGATTACTAAGGTTTATTTTTTTGGACCACCCTAATATACACTGACCAAAACTTTCAACGCAACACTTACATTTTTCCTATATTTTTTGTACACAAAATAAACTCATGGTTTTCAGTCCTGATGCTTAAGCCAGACCTTAAAAGCTCACAAGATTGGTTTCTTATGGTGCATGGACAGTTGGTTCAACTTGAATGCACATTGTTTAGAAGTCTGCCACTCCTCTCAGTTTGAGTAGAACTCATTGCCCAATCCTTCCTAAACTTGGGCAATTGTAATTTGCATTGTCTTAGTGAAACGTTCAACAATAGCACAACTGCGTCAAACTCAGTAAGAAAGATTCACCTGCTCGCCGGCGTGTCTGACTGGAATGGACAAGGGCACACTTGGGCTGGAATTGAATTCAGGATCCTGTTTTCTGATGAATCCAGGTTCAAGTAATGGTTGGTGAGGGCAGAGTGTGTGTTTGGCGAAGGCAAGGGGAACTTTGTGCTGACGCTAATGTCCTTGAGCGTGACCACTGGGGTGGACCAAGTGTTATGGTGCGGGCCATGAATAAACAACAGACACAAGACTGAGCTTGTTTTCGTTGATGGAAACTCAATGCCGTCCAATACCGTGATGGCATCATGGCCCCTGTTGTGCTTCCACTGGTGACTCGCTACCACCTGATGCTACAACAGGATACCACGAGCACACACGGTGCCAGAGTCTGCCAGGACTTCCTGAGGCAGAACAATGTTCAGTGTCTTGATTGTCCTGCGTTTTCCCCAGATTTAAACCCTATAGATCACCTATGGGATATTCTGGATCAGCAAGTGAGAAGACGTGATCCAGAACCCTCCACAATCGGACAGCCGCGCCAGGCACTTTGTGAGAAATGGGAACACATTGCACAGGCTGAAATCCAGCAACTGACTGACTCGTTGCACCGGAGGCTGTGTGTGACGCCAGATGAGTCCATACAAGATACTGACTTTGATGATCCAGAACCACACTTTGATTTGATGTTATGAATTTGAAACCAGGAACAATTTGTTTTTCTTGCTGTACTCTAAAACTGTGTATTTTACTTAATCCTTTACCTTTTTGTGTATTATTAAATCTTTCCTGAGAAAATGGGATTGTACACTGTAATAAACATGAGTGTTGTGTTGAAAGTTTTGGTTAGTATACATATATGACTATTGTCAATGTCATTAAATATCACACAAATTTCTGCCGATTATATGAACTTGTGGAAGTAAAGGCTCAATAAACCACGTAAAACTTGTTTCTGGCATTGTTGACAGTGTTGACAGTGTTGACAGTTTTTTTAGGATTTGTGTCCAACCTTCCCACCTTTTCTCACTGTTAAATGTCACTCTTCCCTTTCACGCCTGGCATCAATAAAAGCAGCATGCACAACAGGACACTGCTCTCACTCGCTCCATGTCCATCTGCACGCTCGAATTAAAATTCAGAGAAGACCTGCTCAACACACAGGAGGGGTAATTTGGAGCATTACTTCATCCCTACTGAGCTGACACCCCAGAGTGTGCAATAACCATGCATGAGTGAGGTACAGCATGTTTCCCTATACACATTAGTCAGTCATGACAAAAGCTATGGTTAAGGTTATCATGAACGTCTTGAAATTGATCCACTTTGGTTAAACTAGAGCAACGGAGGAGTAGTTTGAACAAAACAAAAAAAAAAACAAAAAAAACAGCAATAATCCATGAGTATAGATGTAATAAGTGTAAGGGTATATGTATAGGGAAACCTGTGACTGTATAAATTTAGATATACAGTACATACCATAAATCATAACAAATAACAGTGAGCATGCCCTCAGCCAGTCTTAATAGTCCCAATTGTTAACAAACCAACTATCTTGCACAATGATAGCTACAGCCATGTGAACAAGATTAGTACATTTCACCGAAATTGGTGATTTCTTTTTCAACATTTCAACATTGGATTCTCTTTGATACAGCGCCTGTAAATAAAAGTGATATACTCCAACAAGTATTTTACAGATAAAATTGCCATTTGGCAGTGACTTTAATTTTTTTATTATTTTTATTTAAATAGTTCAAAAAGCAGATCCAACACATGTAAAAAGTAAGTAAACCACAGCTCCAAGTCCGCAGAATTAGAATCAAGCAGATTCCACTTATTCGAAGAACAGTAACCGCCCAGCTCCATTATATTTTGTTGGGCCATCTTTAGCCTTGCTTACAGCAAGTAATCATCATTGTTGCTTCAGTTGGCCAGGTCGAGGCTCAGCAACATTATGTAGCAATAAAATTAAGTCAGCTGAATGACCAGGTTATCCCATCAAATGATTTTTCTTCCCTGATAGCACAGATGTGATATTGTGGCTAAAATTGTAAAAGAGTGGTTGAGGGATCAATTTGTTGTCATTTGTGCAATTTTTTGCCTTCAAGTTTACTTACACAAACAGCTGCTGTTTGTCTTCATTAGTCATGGGGTAAGAAAACAGAATTCTCAAGATAATCAATTTAACCACTGTGTCTTTTTCAATGTCAAACAGTCCACAACTGTGAAGATTTCTTCCTGGCCTCCTGGGTGCCTTATTCAAACAGTGCAAAAGATTTAAACTCAATTAAAACCGCTACTATTTTTCACGTGATTGACCACAGACCAGAAAAATGGCTTTTAGCTTGTGCTAAAATAGCAGGGTGGATCAGACAAATGCCCATCACAGTGTCTACACTATGGGCCAACAGCAGTACATTAGACACATAAAATATACTATTCACTAAGCACATCACATCTAATCACAAGCAAGTTTGACACTAACCAGAAAAAAAAACACACACACAGTCCCTGCAGATTTTTCAGGTGCACTTTCTACCACATGAGCTTTCTAAGCTGCTGGCCCATATCTGCATGATTTCATGTATTGCATTGCTGCCACATGATTGGCTGTTTAAATAACTGTACAAAAGTGGGCTGCCGAGTGGTGCATCGACAAGGCACGTGACTATCAACCTAAATACAAGTTCCAGGTTGATGCGCATAGCCATCCGCAGACAGAAGTCCATGGGAAGTCCATTTACCGAACTCTCACAGAAGTTCGCCCCCCTGTCACTCAAGGCAATCAAGGGCATCTGTGAGCTCATGCATACAAGGACACAGGTAGTGTTTTCCCTAAGGCAACCCCTAAATATTTATGCACAAGCAGTTCATAAAGCGGCATCAGGTGTCACTGAGGCAATATGTGCTTGCTTATGGCCCTCCTTGGACTGGGAATGGGAATTGGCTACGATTACACTAGGGAATTTTGGGAAATACCAAAGAAATTAATGAAAAAAAAAAGTCAAAAGAGTAAGTGTAAAGGTGTTCCTAATAAACTCCATAGTGCGTGCAATAAAGGAATGCCCTGAAATAAGAAGTGGATCCTCACTACAGGGAATGTGTACGTCACACTTATAGTTCTAGGGATAGCCTCTGGCTGAACCTGAAACACAGCATGCCAACATCCAGGGACTACCAGCAATGGAAAGCACCACCATTGGCCGGGGCAAGAAAAATTTGTTCACCCCTGCCACATTTCTGCAAAAACTAATAGGGAAGATAGTACACTTTTTTACTTTTTTACCCACAAATGTTGTCACAGTGTTGAATAGCAATGTTAAATGACACCAGAATGTCAAATAACAAGGTTAGTGCATAATCTTGTGATTAGCTGGTCTTCCCCGACTGACCCCCAATGCAAAGTGGTATTTACGCCCATCCAAGACAGCGCATTGAGTGTGGAGCTGTCAGGCAACCAATCAGAGCAGAGTAGGCACAGAGAGCCAAAAGACCATAAATGGCTATTTTAGAATAGCAGAAATGCCTAAATGCCACATGAGCTTCAAAGAGAGCAATCCAGCAATGTAGCAAGTGGATGCAAATGGGATTTTTTAAATTTATCTATTCACAATTTATATGAAATAAATACAATAAAACTAAAAAAAATTTTATACCGCTACATTCAAGATTCAAGATTCAAGAGTCTTTTTTGTCAATATGTTCACATATAACAAAATTTTGTATGAGACTCTCAGCTTTAAAAGGAACAATCAAGGCCATAAACACTGTCAAGAGCAGAATATAAACACAAGTAATTATATACACAACTTTTAAATAGAAATATGAAATAGCAATATAAACTCT
>JBCNYH010000012.1:48513359-48532584 GCA_039654325.1 Tandanus tandanus
GTGTTTCTGCTCTGCGATGGCCTGGCGAGCTGTCCAGGGTGTACTCTGCCCTCGCCCAGAGTCGGCTGAGATGGGCATCAGCCTTCTCACGACCCTAATTAGGATTAAGCGGTTCAGAAAATGAATAAATGAAGGATATCTTCCATACTGGAACTCTGCTTTTAGGAAGTCTCCCAATCTTCATAACCACTATGTTGATATAGTTGATATAAATAAAATAAAATAAAATAAAAGTTGATATAGTTGATATAAATCAATATCAACATAACCTTGAGATGTATGTTATTGGGCTTTCTCTCTTTGATGCTCGCTACTATCCACTAACTAGAAAAATAAGTATTTTTGTTTCTTCTTCATCCAGAATCTGTTCGATCATATTATAACCTGATCATTAAGAAGGCTGGTCAGTTTCTGAGTGATCTTCAGGTTAACCTGCTGAAGTTTGCACTTTCACTCCGAGCCTACTCACCTGCTGTGCATGCCTTTCATCAGGTGAGTCCTACACATTGGAACAGCCTCACTATCTGAAGTAAAGCTATGTAATATAACATCAAATACTATCACCTCATTATACTAACAGTGAATAATGGCAATGTCAGGAAAGTAAAAGAAAAATCCAGAAATTAATTATCTAGACCATTAGGCACTGATAGCTCAAATGTGCTTGTCCTGTCCTATGTTTTGGTTGCATGAATAGCTAATTAACTGGGCTAAGAAGTTGCAATTAGCATAATTTCCATAAAATAAGGTGAAGGTGATTTCATACGGACTGCAGCTTATGTTTCTTCCTTTGATAAAATGTAACAAGTCTTTGGGTAATATTTTAACTTTTAGCTGCGTTGTTTCCTTAACTCTCTCTGGATTGTACACAAAATACGATATTTAAATCTGTGTTTAAACCAGTGTGTTCCGTTATTTTTGTCGGGTATATTACTCTTGAAGTCAAAGCGATGTTAAAAATTCTAAAAATTATTGTAAGAACATTGTGTTTGCTTTAAGTTGCATTTAAGTTTTACCTCTAATATGCTTGATTATGTGTCTTCTAACTATTGGAATTTGTTTAAAAAAGAAAATCATGCCGGCAAGAATTGTAGTAACCCTTTTTTTTTTTTTTTTTGATATTTTGTATTAATCCCATAAGGGAAATTTAACTCTGCATTTAACCCCTCCAAAGTGAACACACAGACATGAGCAGTGGGCAGCCACATTGCTGCACCCGGAGAGCAGTTGGGGTTTTGGTTTTGCAACAGAATGTTGGGAAAAGATTCCTGTGGAGAAGGAAATCATGGGCTCATGATCCAAACCATCCCAGATTATCTGTCAAACACGGTGGACACGAGCATATATGGCTGCAAGTGGAACTAGGTCACTGGTGTTTATTGATCATTAACTTATTAGTAAACACCAGCCATCACTGGTGTTTACTGATAATTTAATGATCAATAAACACTAGTGACCCAGTCACTTTTGAGGTGTATAGAGATATAATTTTTGGTCAGATTCAGTCAACTGCTACAAAACTGATTAAGTGAAAGACACTTCGCAGCACAACTCAACAATGACCCAAAACATACAGCAAAACCAACTCAAGAGCACCTTAAGGCTAAGAAATTAAATGTATAATGAATGAGTAATGAACTTGACTATATAAGTAAACAAAAATATAAGATATCAAAAAATGTAAAATCTATAGTAAGGTAAGTTGGCTGTTTTGACAGTTCACTGGGTGTTTTCAATTTGGCCAATCAGTATGAAATGTACTGCCATAAAGAGAACTGATATCATATTATTACATTCAAGTAAAGGTTATAATAATTAAAAATGATCTGAGTTCTGTGATCTGAGTTATTTTGGCCCTGTTATTTCATTAGCTCTGAAGCTATGATTCATAGCTTGTTCAAAGGTGTCTTGATTCAATTAGAGCCATACTCCATCTCACAAAATAACAGCAGGCATATGCTGAAACTCTGAAGTGTTTTCTTTTGCATTAACATTTAACAGAGGAGTGGAAAATGTTGGCACCCTGATCACAGCTAGCCCAATGGTGACCATAGTACTATATTAGTAGCCTACTGAATCTATTTTGAGCAGCTTTGTTTGAAATAAATTCATAATTTATTTAAAAAGAAAAAATTTATAAAGAGTGTCTTCTTTGTTTGGATTTCTGATTTTTCGACCACTATAGGATTGATTAAAATTGTGAATAGAGGTACGCTGACTGATTGCTTTTTTTCACCCTACTGTGTGCATTGCTATTTGATGAAGAAGTTCTTTGCCATTTGTCCTTTGTGCAGATTGCCAGTGATGAGCCTCCACCAAATGCTTGCTCTGCCTTCATCTCCGTCCATGGCCAACATGCCTGCAGCACCAAAAACATTAAGAAACTCCTGAAGGGTGCAGCAGGCAGGTAACACGCTTTTGATCATTGAAGGCTTTCTTTAAGTAATGGTCTCTTCATTCTTAGCAATGCTGTTTTTTGCAGGAATTTTTTCTGGTATTTTGCTGTAGAATGCAGTAAGCCTCTTAAATTAGAAAATGCATTTGTTCAAAGTCTATTGTTGCTGCTTGCTTTCTGTGGCTGAAGCTGGCATTATGAGTGATTTAAGATTAAAAATCCATGGATCCATTACGGCAGATTACAAGTACATAGTGCATGCAGTATGGTTTTACTGATTAACAACAAAATTGTGAGATACTGTTTTATTTTTAAGGCAAAGCATTTAGTGGACTCATTCACATACACACACATGTACCCACATACGCATATACTCTTCAGAAGGAGTTAATGTTCATTTACACTTTTTTATGTGTGCAAGAAAGGAAACGCCATGAACCAGCATCAGTAGGATCTTATGTATTTATGTCTGAATATATAATGTCTCAGTATACTAAGTGTGAGATATGAAAAAACAGGTTCTGCCATTTTTAAAACATGAACAGGATTGTCTGCAGAAAGTCCTACAATCCGAGGGACATGTGGTCTATTTCACATATGGAGTAGAAGTATTAGATTTTAAAAAATCTTGTCCTGCATACCAGCTGTTTTTGATTTGGTTTAATGTTTTTGCATGTAGACCAAAGCCATACTTGTATAAGAATGATCATAAGTATCCAGGGCTCAATGGGACGGATCTTCCTGTCATCATACTTTATGCTGAACTCGGTACCAAAAAGTTCAAAACTTTCCATAAGGTTCTTTCTGAGAAGGCAGAAGAGGGAAAGCTGATCTATGTGCTGCGCCATTTTGTTGCCGTGAGTTTGTTTTAGTTGCATAATTCTTTTAGCTGCCTTGCAAAGAAAATAATTGGTGCTTGAATGTAGTTTATTTCAAGTACTACTGTGTTTAACAGGAGCCAAAGAAGCAGCACATGCTTCTGTCAGGATATGGTGTGGAACTTGCTATTAAAAGTACGGAGTACAAAGCTGTGGATGATACGCAAGTTAAAGGTATAAATTATGATATCTAGTTCCTCAGTGGAATATCTTCATTATTGTGAATGGTATTTTTGAAATGAAATAGGTTGCAACTTACTAGTTTTCCTGTTAACCCTAAAATGTAGTATAATTATTTTGATCATTTTAAGCATTCTTCTTTGACAACATGGCCAACCATCTTGGCACAGCCAGGACGAATTTTTGAAATGCATGAATTTTCAAAATGTAATGTTGCGGGGAATACAGTATAATCTCGTTAATGTGCATATTTTAAATGCATTTCCACTTAATATCCACCCAGCCTTTGGACCCAAAATTTGTAGCATGTGGATGACCAAAAAAATTTTCACTGAAATTGACCAATATTTTGACTGAAATTGACCATTTTAGAGCAATATCACGGCATTCTGCTTTGATCCACACAACCACATTCACACCCTCATATTATCTCTAACACCTGTATACACACCTGTGTACACAGCACTCCACACCACCTTTGACCTGTTGTCCTGTTTTAAGCTCTTTTCTTCACACACATGCATCTTCATACATTTTAGGGTCACGTGACCATATTTACGCTTTTTGGGAATAAGAATTTTCACATGCAAAAATTCTAAAATGCTCACTTAATATGCATTGAGGTGCATTGGACCCCAACATGCGCATATTAACAAGACTCTACTGTACTTATTAGCATTCATAAAAGAAGCACTATCTGATTGGACAATACAACGTTCTGACACATCACGTGCTGGCAAGCCTTCAAAATCATGGCAAACCTAATTTGCACATGTTCGCCACCATTTGGTGCTATAATCAAGATAAAAGCATTTTGCCTCATAACTCCCAAATTGAATATCATACATTCAAAATCATTACTTCTCCACATTGCCTGAATTAAGCTGAATGTGATAGCATTACCCTGCCAATTTCTCTCTCTTTTTTCATAAAATTGCACATTATGCAAAACCTACTTTTTTGAACTCCTTTTTAGGAGTTTTTACGGATCTCCATGAAACTTTGAATATAGTATATTGAGACTGACCTGACAAAAAGATATCAAAATAATTTTTCTATGTTCACAAATGCACAAATTATTAATGTACAATTTTTAGTACTTTAGCATGCTAAATACCAAGTCTTGCATATCTTGGCTTAGGCAAAGGCTATCAGAATGAAACTCTTCTTTGTGATAATACTCTGATGCTCTGAATCATATTTGACTTGCATTGGCCACTACAAATATGACAGGTCCATATCTCGAGTGTGTGTTTCAATTTTTACAAAATTTGGTGAGTACATTCTAGGGCCACTCCTGTGGCCAGCTCTACAATGGTGTTGTAATTACCCAAAGTGGGCATTGCCTATTATGCTAACACTTACAGCAGGTAGAGTTCACCGATTAGATTCTAGTGAATACACTCAAATTTGCAGCATAGACAGACAATACTTCATAGACCTACAATACCAAAAATGGCACATGTGCTGCACGGGCCATTGAGAGGGAGGTCTTGGACCCTGTTCATAACTGCTTGCGTCTCTAGTTTTTTTGTTTTTATTCTTCTCAGTAACTGTAACAAACTGCATAAATTACATTTATTTTATGGGTATGTAACTATTTGTTCCCCAAACACTGCATACTTTATTGATGATCTTCCCAAAATAATTAATTTTAGATTCAAATTCAACAACTTCTTTTGAAGAGGATGCCACCGATGAAGTCCAGGGGTTTTTATTTGGAAAATTAAGGTAAATGTACTATATAAATAAAGTCTTTTATTACTTGCCCGTTTTATTTTACATAATGGTAGAATGTCATCAATTATATTTTTGTGATTGGATCCCCAGATGGAATAAAGTATTAATGTCTATTGTCCCCTCTCCACAGGGAGTCTCATCCAGAACTTCGGCAGCAATTAAGAGAATTGAGGAGGCATCTTTTGGAGAGCACAAATGACATGGCGCCTCTCAAAGTGTGGGAGCTACAAGGTAAACACATACTGCGTTTATTAATGGACCTTTTTACTACCTGGAGTTTAGGGAACAATGAAGAAGCTTCATGCAGTGTGAGCAGAGCAATCTGTGCTTGCCTTGAAGATTTCTGAGTGATGAATAAAGAAGCATTGCAATTGTTGTGCTTTCTGTCTGCGATTGCTGCAGTGATCTGTTCTGCTTCTGAATGCTGACTGCTGAAGAGATGCTAATGGACAGCTCCAGGTTTTCTTGGTTGTATTTATTCTTTAAGGAAAACTGCCATTTTTAAATTTAAATCAAAAAAGTCCTAATTACATCTTTCCACAGTGTATGGTAAACAAACCAGTTCTCGACACTTGGATTCTTTTTTGGGCCCTCGTGTAATGCGGACACACTATAGTGATCAATCTGTCCATACGTACTTCCCCATCCTTGTCCAAGCTGTAACTTCCGATTTGTCGATGGCACCTGCCTCAATCAAAAAAAAGAAAAGAAAAAGCTTGCCCGGGCCATGTCTCCAATAGGCTTGGATTACACATACAGCATTGGGTATGGCCAGGTCACTCGCTTCAAAGTCAAGGTCACAACTCACAGTAAAATGTCAAATTACCTTAGGTGAGTTGAAAGATATAGCCCGCCATGGGTAAATTAAATCTTTCACCCCCACCTTCACCTTGAAGCAAACGACCGGACAGATAGAAAGACAGAGTCAAATTCATGCAGTGTCTTTGAAATTCTTGTTTACATATTTTGAGTGTCTGTGTACTTCAGCCAGAGTAGGACCCTCAATGATGGTTGCCATCTCAATGATATCTAGCTTTTCTAGATATGAAAATGATAAAATCTTTAATCCTCTCCAACATACTGATTTTCTTACTCCTATTGAATATGCTTGCGTTAACTGAAAAGCTTTATTTAAAATAATAGTATACAGGGGTATGTGGGTGTTCCCTTAACAAAGATAACAATCCAAAACTTAACGCAGACTTAACAAAAGAATAATTTAAGAAGTTTAATCTTGACCCTGTTGGTTTCGAAACTTGACTTAAATATATTTGTGCCATTAAAAAGGAATATGTAACCCGCTCCAGCATAATACCGAGTCTCAAGGTAGAGTTTTGAGTAAGAGCCAAAGTAAATTTAAAATGGCGTACCTGGACAAAAATGCGATATCGCCAAAAATACATCCTTCAAAGCATAATCTTCAACATGACCAAGTTCAAATATCCATAAACACAATCTACCCATTCTAAAATACTTGTTTAAGAAAGGGTTCCATGTCCAAATTGTTGTAAAACAATGGGAATATCCACTCATTTTGCCGATTTTAATACCGCTTTGGTCATTGCTCAGTGTATTTCCCTATTATCCATATTCGGTACCAGAATATTCAATTCAATTCAGTTTTATTTGTATAGCGCTTTTTACAATTGACATTGTCACAAAGCAGCTTTACATAGTAAAATTAGTTTAAGGAGGAATCTAAAAATACCCAGAATACCCAGAAGGATTCCACAAAGCATATAATGGTAAACCAATGAGAAGCCTCAAAACAGACATGACTCAGTGTAAATTGAAGTCATCTGTTGCTAGGAAGATCACGCTGATTGGTTGAGAGCTGGATTAATTTAGTGTATTTATTTAGTGGATGCTAGTGAGTTTCAAATGTGGATATTCAAAAATTGGTTCTGTAACTGTGATTGCTATTTTCTCAAAAGTAGCATTTCCTGATTATCGACATACAAAGTGATGTAACTCAATCAATTTTCATGTTATAATCATGCATTATACCTCATTTTGAAGTATATTAAATTCTCTTTCCAAATATATGAATAATATATGTGAAATTTCCTACTTAATCCGTGTTATGCTGGAGTGGGTCACATGTTGTGTTTGTGCCTTAATGGAGGAATGAGCAACCACAGAATTTATTGCTTATATACTGCAACAATTTCTATTCTTTAAAGAAGTATTTCATGCATTTTATCTATTTGTAGTTATATTTATTGCTGTTAAATGTCTGCAAAAGTTATTTGCCAGTATATATTACATGGGAGCAGTATGATCTGAGTGGTCTGCTATGGGGATTAAAAAAAAAAATATCCCAAGCAAATAATGCTTGAATCAAAACAACAGTGTGACTTGGAGCAGGCAGCGTCATCATTGTCATACCTAGTTATGTATATATGTTAAAATAAACTATAAAAATCCCCATGTTTTATGTATTGTATACTAAAACAATAATCTGTGTTTGTGTCTTTTTGTGTTTTTCAATGTTTTTTTTTTAATTATTAAAAATAACACTTTGAAACATGATTCTTTTTTGTAACGATGGGTTTTATGCTCTGCAACCCTAATATATTATTCCTTTCTATCTTGTCACTGGTGACACTCTTGATTACATCCTGCACAGACATTCTCAATCACATGCATCACTGATATACAAGCACAATTCAGTGTGCAATTTCAGCCATAATTTCTAACCCTATTTACTGAAGTCTTCCCCATAGATCTAAGCACAGCTATCATTTATTCACACAGCCAGTAGAACAGTATTTCCAAGTGATCTCCTGCTGTGTGGCCCCATTAAGAAACACTTTATCACAGTCTGCCAAATCTTCAATCAAAAATCTTCATCCAAATTCAAGCTCATCTATACATGCTAAGGATTTTATGTCACAGAGCATGATGCAGTGTTACTTGCATATTGTATTATGCAGTACCTCTGTCTGGAAGTATATGCACAGTCATTTATTTAGTGTTTTTGTTTTTCTTTCATTAGGCCAGTCTTTATTCCTTTTTTTTTTTTTTTACGGAGCCACCAATATCAATATTCGCAATTTCTAAAAGAAAAAAAAAATTTTTTTAATTGCAAAAAAGGTGTTTTTAACCCCGGTGGTTTTGCGCCAAGCCAGTCCTTTTGTCACTTCCTCATGGCAGCTATTGTAACTACATCATGTACATATGCGCATGCGTACTTGCCAGTCGGAAGTGTTGCCTCGGGCAGCCAGTTACTGTTTAGAATCTAGTAATCAACACAGCACATGGATGTACAAACATCTCATGCGCAAGACTATTGGAAGTGATACTATTGACATGTGTGACAGAACTGGTCAAGACGGGGTTTTTTTTTTTTTTTTTTTTTTTTTTTTAAAGGCAAAGTGGATGTCGCTGATTAGTCCCTATAAGGAATGTTAAGGGGATGATACAATTCAACTACATCCACTGAATTTAAAGTCAATAATTATTTTTGTTTACTTACAATATGCGAACAGTAAAAAGCACACTAAAACAAGATTTCATCATGACAGATAGTGAGTTTTGTCTACATGTGCATGCAGGTGCATAATAAGAGCTTCGTTAGGCCGTTTCTTTAACTCTAAGTGTTTTGATATATACTATGCGGAAACATAAAGAGAAGTACAATAAAACAAGATTTTATAGTTTTATAATTTATAATTTATAGTTTTTATTATGTTTTGCCATATTTTAACCATGACTGACCCAGGTCAGGTGCGATTCGAGAACATAAGCACTGTGTAGCTAACGAAGTTTGTTTATAGCCTACTCATTCAGAGATCAGCTCATACTACAAGAAAATGCATGAAAGCCACACTGTATAAAGGTGTGTTTTTATACTCAGTTTTTTTGTATACTACACAAACACATGAGATGTAAATTAAAATAAAATTTTTATCATTTTTAAAGCAGGGCAATGATGACATAGTGAACGTTATAAACCGTGAGTGTCTGTTGTTTTAATTCAAGGATATAATAAATGGTATAATGTTTTTTATTCCACTTTTTTTTGTTCCGTTCCCATGTTGTATATATTAACATTTAAATAACTTTTTGCAGACATTCAACAGCAATTAATGTAACTACAAATGGAGAAAATGTATGACATTCTTCTTTACAGATGAAAAAAAATTGTAATCATAGACAAATTGTTGAGATATATAAGCAAATCCAACATTACAGCGCACAAACATGTTTTATTTCTTCTTTATATCAAGCATTGGGACCAAGAGGGTCAGGATCAAAACTTCTTAAGTTATGCTTTTGTTAATTCTGCCTTATGTTTTGGATTATTATCTTGTTGAAGGTCACACCCACATACCTTTGAATACTTTTTTTTAATCTTTTCAGTTAATCCCCTGACAGCTGACTGACTAGATCGTGCTGTTTCCATGTAGTATTTGCATATATTATATACCTATCAATAATAGTGCGATAAAGTTGATAAAAATCTGATTTTTCTATTTAGATATTTGGAGAATTAAATTATAGTGTGTACACTGTATCTTGTTACTTTTTAACAGACCTGAGTTTCCAAGCAGCAACCCAGATCATGTCTGTGCCAAAGATCGAATCGCTCAAACTGATGCGAGATCTCAGTCAAAACTTCCCCAGCAAAGCAAGGTAGGAAAAAATCTCTTGGCTTATGCACTGAGTTGGGAAAAGTGTAAAATCAATTCTCAGTGTATTTTCAAACTAATCTTTTTAACGATCAGAAATATTTCTTGCTCTTGTGTAAGAGTGCTGATTGCTGACTTGTGACTTCAAGTCGATTTTATTGATTGATAGTGCTTTAGAAAGCTTTATGTGCTGTACTGGAAAAGTGCTTAGTCAGTTGCTGTGTACAATGAGGCAGCTCAGCAGATATAGGGTCTTAAAGAGTGCAGATTTTAGAGATTAAAACAGTCATTTTTAAGACTCACCAGGGATGTAGGAAGGAAATGAGTTTGTATGTATATTTTACTGTCCCCACAGATCACTCACCAGAGTAGCTGTAAACCAAAAAATGAGAAAAGAAATTGAGGAGAATCAAAAGGTATAGTTTTATAACTAATGTTTCTGAAGAATTTTCCAAGATCCACCCTATTTTGCTGTCTCTAGGAAAATCTTTAAGTATATAACAGCATAAAATTATAGTCTGTCTTCTACGGTGCTGATGTTTGTTCCTCAGCAACTGAGCAAATCTCTGGGAATCCACCCTGGAGACTTGAGTCTCTACATTAACGGAATGCACATTGATCTGGACCGTCATAACCCCTTCAGGTAGGAACTCAGGAAGAACACAGTATCTTCGTATAGTCAGATCAAACCACTTATTGTGATGTGTAAGCTAATAATTGGTTAAATGCATTACACACAGTATCCCTTTATGGAAAAAGGGTCAATATTACATTCTTTAAAATATACACTACCCGGCCAAAAGAAAAGTTGTGCACTCTAATAATTTGTTGGACCGCCTTTAGCCTTGATTACAGCATGTAATTACCATTTGGCATTATTTCGACAACTTAAACATCACAACATTTAGTTCCATCAACATTTGGTTTCATTTTTCACCACCATCTTGAATTAATGATGGGAAAATCAAACCACTCAATAATGTTTTCTCCAGCACATCCCTACAACTTTTAGTAGGGGTAAGGTCAGGACTCAGTGGTGCCAGTTAATTTAGGGAAAATGATTCCTCATGCTTCCTGAACTACTCTTTCACTATTTGAGCCCCAATTTTATATTTGTGCCATTAAAGAAGAAAAAGTATATTGATGGAATAACTTGGTCAGTCAGGACAATTCAGTGTTGCTGAGCCTCAAATTGTCCAACTGAAGCATCAATGCCATGGCAATTACGCACTGTATTCAAGACCAAAGGAGGTTCAACAAAATACTCATATTAGAGTTCGGGACTTTTTTTGCCGGGCAGTGTAGACAATAGAGTTATGACAAAGGTTTTTTTTTTTTTGCAATTTCATGTTGTACACTGGTGAGTAAATTAAAGCATCTACTTCATTTACAAACGACTATATGGGTTGTTCTCAGAAATGGTGGTCTGCCCCGGGCTGCGGATGGTGACCTAGTTTGAGAGTCAATATTTTTTCCCTTTGAAATCAATCACCAGATTTGACTGTTTCCAATACTGCATATATAATTCAGAAATAAAATAAACAACCTTACTGTAATGTGTGCTGCTGTTCGTGTGTGAATGTATTTTGAGCAGTGAAAAATAGCCACCGAGACCGCTTCCAGTTCATGACATGCTGACACCCCTATGTAAACAAGTGCGCTTTATACCCTTAAAACGCATCATTTTTAAAAACACTTGTTACCAATGAATTGGCAGAATGAAATTAAACACAATACCTTTTAATCAAGTTCCACGCTGTCCATAATGTGACATTATGTTGGAAGAAAAAATTCCGTTACGGTTGTTTTATTTAGAGTCTACGAGGTACCTGCGATGATTTACAATTGTACTTAGCCTTATGCTTCCGCTGGAACGACTTCAGAAACTGAAACCGGAAGTTCAATGTTTTCACTCTAATATGTGGTGTTAAAATGTTTAATAAACATTTTTTGTTTATTCCGCAATAACGCAATTCACGCGTCGAGCGTGGTGTCCAGTTTTATTGGAAGCGACTGTACGATAAAATAGACTGATACATCTTTTCACACTAGTTGCACACACTATTTTTTGAATGTATTCTTGAGCGTGAGTCAGCAGGATTTGAAAGTTGCGTAGTTTAGCTGCAGGCACTTCGTATTTGAGGCGCACAGCTGATCCGTTGATGGTGTCCACCGTGATCTTTAAAGCAACGACCATACATGACGGTTTCCATCTTTTCACCATCCAGAGGTACGTATTTACAATATGAGTTCCACGCTGTTGTTTTTATCTGAATTAATATCATGTGAAGTTAGTGTTCGTGAGTCTCTCAGATTTGTGCGTAATCACATTGCCTCATGGCCAGAGACTGTCCCCACATTTAAAAAATTTAAATCCTGTTTTGCGTCTTGCAACAACCGTACACGTACGTTTTTTTGCTGCATGCACAATAGGTTTGTGTCCTGACACGACCATACACAGTTTACAAACTGAAACTTGAATATCTTTGTAGGTAGGTAATGAAGATTTTGAAGTGTAAAAATCATTAATTTAAAAATCATTTAGCACTCGAGTGCTCAGTGTTTGATGTCCATGTAATAACCATAACATCGAGTAGACCACAACATTCAACGATCTCCTGCGAACAAAGGGCTGAGTGTACTATCTCTATTTCTTCATAACACACTGCAGGAAGGTTTGATTTAAAGCATTTATCATTTTTAACTGGTTTTGCAAAAGTTTAATTTTGTGCACATATGTCACACTCCTGGACCATGATTTCTGAGAACAACCCTTATCCAGAATTCCATATGTATGACTCTCTTCTTAAACAGTCTGAAAGATTACAAAAAATTATGTAAAAACTTTTCAAAGTTTCTGGTTGGACTGATGTCATCATGAGGAGTTAAATGCGAGGGTGCCCATGGTAATATTGGGAAAATTCAAAAAACTTAGACAAGACCTCATGAAAGTTTTGTTTGAATTACAAGCAAATTTGAAAAAAACTTGGAATGATACAAACACTGATTCATTCAGGAAAGAGGCAGCAATTAACTTTCAGGGATGAATGAGCATTGGTTTGTAAGAAGTAAGAAGCCGGTCCTCCAAGACTAGTATAAAAAATAGGTTTTGCAGGTAGCAATTAGGATGATGACTTTTTAGAGGAATATTCTATGGTCTAAAATCAGGACTCATTGACCATTTTAATGCTCAGTGTTCTGTGTGGAAGAAAAAAGAGTGAGACTTTTGATTTAAAGGTGACACCCCAAGATGATTGTAAAATAAATGTAAAGAGTATAATTGATTACTGTGTACATTTTGTTTCATAATCAAAATGCGTCACTGTGTAGCCATGGTTTAGCCGACTTTGGTTACAATCTATGGTAATCTTTTAGAATAGGTATAGGTCATATAAACATTTAACAGCACATACTTACTGCATATTTGATACATATTGTGGACATGGATAAACCACTTTTCTGTCTTTCCCCGGGCAGCATACTGGATATTATCCAGGGAGAGGCAAAGCTTATTGAGGGGCTTCATAACCTTGGCATCATGGGCACCAACTTGGCTAAATTTCTGCGCCTTCCTGTGACTACTGTGGAGGACAGCTATGCTCTGGACATACGGCATGCTGATATAATGGTGTGGCTGGAAAAAAAGTGACAGAAATATAATAAAAATAAGTAAAAATGAAATAAAAAATTTTTTTATTTATGCAAATGTCATATTTATATAATTTCTTTATACATTGGGCTAACTATTTAGAATATAGTTGAATAATATAGAATTAATTGACAGTGAATTACAGCACATTTAAATATCTTCTTTTTATGTTTTATTTACATTTATTTCTCATCTCAGTGGGTTAATGATATTGAGACAGACTCCACTTACCGGAACTGGCCCTCCAGCATTCAGGAGATGCTCAGAGCCACATTTCCTGGTGTGATTCGACAAGTTCGACGGAACTTCTTCAACTTGGTTGGTTACAACATTAACTTTACTTTGTGGTAATGTAATTCCACTATATACTACTGTATATAACCAAATGTTTGCAGACGTCTGATCACGCCCATTTGTGGTTCTTCCCCAGATATGTTGCCTCAAATTTGCAGGCACTCATTTTTCTATGGTGATTTTCTATGATGTAGCATTAAGATACTTTACTAGAACTGAAAGGACCATACCTGTTAAAGCATGACCATGCCTCCCCTCTGCAAAATTTTAGAATGACTGCTTGCCACAGTCATGTGAAAAAATAATCACATCCCATGAAAGTTGTTGATTATTTTCAATGTATTTGGAAGTTCCATTTTTCTTTTAATACAGCTTTTATAGATAAAGATGATTACAAATTCACAAGGAAAATTAGCTTTCTCTAAATTATATTGAACAAAATATCAATAAAAGCAATTTATGCTGTAGAGAAAGTAAGTCCACCCTTGGCCTCAGAAGCTAGTATTGCCTACATTAGCAGAAATAAGGTTTTTCAGGCGTTTTGCATTATTATACACCAGAGTCTAATCAAAACGCAGACATTTTTGACCGCTCTTCTGAAATTCCTTTAGTTCCAAGATTTTTAATGGGTTTCTTGAATGTTCTGCCCTTTTTGCATTCCCACAACCTTTCAATTGCGTTGAAGTCTATGTTCCATAACCCTCGATTCCTTTTATCAAGCCATTTCTTGGTGGATTTGCTAGTGTGCCTATGCTCAGAATTACACCATTACAGATAGCCTCACACTACATTCAAGCACACCTCGATACGAGGCAGAATTTATAGTTGTATCAATAACTGCAAGCTCCCCAGTCCATGAGGGAGTGACGCAATCCCAGACCATAACCTTTCCACAACCATGCTTATGTAGTTGCTCTCCTGTTTGCATGCGTACTGTGACTGTGGTCAAAAAACTTTGTCTGTCCAGAGCACATTATTTCAATGTAATGTTGTTTCTGGACAGCAAGGGCTTTTTCCTGGATTATAGAGGTATACCCACAGTTGCAAGAGTTACCTGCAGATCCTGTAATGACATTTTAGGGTTCTTGGAGACTTCATTTTACGTCATACAGGTCTACTCTCAGGCTGAATTTGCTGGGCCGGCCAGTCTTAGACAAATTGACAGTCATTTGAAATCTATGGCACTAGCAGAGGATTTTCCTTACAGTGGAATTATGAATAATTTAGAGATCTTTTTAAATCCCTTGCCAGACACATAGGCATCCACAGCTTTTTTTCTGAAGGCCTTAAAGAGCCCTTTAGATATTGGATGAAGACATCACACACTTCAATAGAAAGTAGAACACCAGACCCTAGACGTCAAGTTTAAAGACTGCAGGAGGTAATAATCAAGGGCATCTAAACTGCAACATCTGATTCTAATTTTATTAAATAGATGGTTTGATAAATATAAAAGTATACATGCTTTTTCATATGACTGATCTCTTCTTTCAATTATAAAAATGAATAAAAAAATGTCAGTTGCATATTTATCTGTAGGCACTGTGTTCAAAACATCTGTTTTACTTGTTTTACTTGTTCAAAAATTTTTTGCGTAAAGAAAATATCATGTAGCATATTTATTTTTATCATATAACTGCCAGGACATCTCTCCCAGCATCAGTGCCTGACTTCACTGATCCTGTTGTGGCTGAATGAGAACAAATCCCCACACTATGCTCAAAATCTATTTGAATGTTTTTACAGAAGACTGGACATTATTATAACAGTAGAAATACACATATACCTATGATGGTCAGGTGTCCACAAATGTTTGGGTGTATAAATATGAAGTTTTATCTATGAGTGTTTTGTATTTTTCCTCATAAATTGTGGTTTAAGAAATACTCCATTGAACTTCCTTTCCCAGGTTCTGTTTCTTGACCCAGTTCAGGAAGACAGCATTGAGTTAGTCAAAATAGCTGAGCTCTTTTACAAGCACAAGATTCCTCTCAGGTTTGTCAGCCACTGCCCTGTATTATCACTCTGTCTAATGTTTAATCTTCACAACATACAGTTTTGTCTGACTTCAACAACTAACCGATTAAGTGATGAGATGTAGTAGATCGATTAGCACTAGTTGGCACTGAGTGTGAGAGTGTGTCACTAATTTCTTAATGTGCTTTAAATGATGTGCTGCTAATTTGTGCCCAAAGATATGTGCCTAAGTAATTATTTATTTGTTCTTTTATTGTTTTCTTTTAGGATTGGATTTGTCTTTGTTGTAAATACAGATGAAAAAGTGGATGGTTATATGGATGCTGGCATAGCGTTCTTTCGAGTGTTGAACTATATCACAGACGAGTATGACATAACCCAGGCTTTCTTATCCATGATGTCTGTGAGTATGCCAGGAACCTTCTCCCTGCTTTTACTCTGAAAGACTTTCCTTTTACTTTAATTCTTTTGACAGTTTACCTTGTGTATGCAAAGAGCACTTTGATGTGTACAGAGAGATTCATTTTGAAATCACTCAGGAATTGTCCTGATATCATCAGAATAAAAGAGAACAGAAGCATCAGCTAATCTCAGAGGCATGACCTAACATTAATCGAGCTGTTAGATATCTAAATTACATCTTGATGTACTTTACAGATGTATAACAAAGTGGATGTTGGAGATTCCTTAACAGTTGATACCGTGACAACATATCTGAAGAAGAAATTTCCAAAAGCTAATGCTGCCAAAATCCTTGGAGTAGACTCAAACTATGATAAAAGAAAGGCAAGATGCATTTTATTAATTTATTGTTTTTAACTGGTTTTGTATACATTATTGTGAGACGTGTGAACAAATTTATTTGGATTTGTTTATATGAATTTGCGGTTAGATCCAGCAACTTAAGCCACACAGCTCTATTAAACTCCATGTAAAGCAAATTCACAGATTGTTTCTAAACACATTATACGCGGGTGAGTCAAAAAGTAATGCAAATTGTTTTAATACATAAGAAGGAACACAAACAAACATATCATACATTTAGATATAGCTATACATAACAGGTTCAGATCCCTACTTCTCAACTTAGTCATCAACTCTTTCAGTGTTCCATCAATGAATAAGGGCATGTGTCCCAGCTTTGTAAAACAGCTAGCTGACTGGCTCTCTTGTTCTGAGGCTCAAGTGAGGCCTGGTATTGTGTTTTTCAAATTTGGTCTTACTCGCCAGATTCTTGCTCCCAAGTATCTCAAGGGTCTCAATGTATGCGATAAAGTTGACTGTTTCCTTTTGACAAGAATGACCCCTTGAGCATCTCAAAAGACAGTCGCCGTGATTTTTCCAGCTGAATTTGGAGGAGTCGGATGATACCATTCTATTGATTGTCTTTTTGATTCTGGTTCAAAATGATGATGAATCCAAGTTTGATCACAAGTTATGAGCCTTTACAAGAAGGTTTTGTCTCTTTCACTGAGTTCAAGGAGTTCATTTTTGAGAGTTAACCCTTAGAGCCTTGTGCTCAGAAACTTGATTACAGCTCTTTGCTTCTGACAGACTTCCAGTGGGGCATCCATTTTCATATCAGCTCATTTATTCTTATACTTGAGAATTAGATAATTAAAGATCAAGACTGTGTGTAAGGGTGCATCATTTTCGCCACTTTTTCAAAAACTTTTGAAAAATGTTTTTTCCCCAAGTTAATTTTGTTACAATACTTGAGAACAGTTTCCAGTAAAAAATTAAGCATAATTGAGGTAATTTTAGGGGGACCACCAAGGCACTGAAATTTCAATAAAATATGAAGAAAATCCACAAATTCTTCTCTTCTAAAATTCTCAGCTTCTTCTTGGGCCATCTTTATTTTATCAGATAGCACTTTGTCACAGCTACCAAATGTTGCCTTGTGATCTGTTTTCATTGATTAAAAAAATTCTCCTCTTAATTTTTTTATCATACGCTCAGCATTTGCATGCCACATTTGGATGGTTTCATTTTACTTAATCTTCATCTGTTTTAACTTCTGTGAAAAGGCTGTCCTTTTCTATGGCCCTTTGGGATTGCTCTCATCTTTCTGTTGTCCTCCCATAACTTTAATATCCTCTCACAACCATTTTGCTCACATGTCACTGGTATATTTGCCTTGTCATAGAAAGGGAGCATCTTTGAGTAGACAATCTTTGCACTCTCCTAGTTTGTTCATTTGATTGGTTAACCCTCCTCTTTAAGATAGAGCAAACAATGGCACACCTGCTGACATGGTGGTAAGCATAGCTTACCATACCATACCATACCTACATAGTTCTGCATCAGACTTAGCTATGGCACCCCCCAGTCCAAATATGTGAGACCTCTGATTTGTCTGTCTTTTTTGAACCCCTCCAGGTTGCTTTTGCAACCCTTCACCAGATTCTGACATATCTTCTGCCATTATACCTTTGTCAGAATCTACACAAACCAGAACATTCATTTATTTATTTTCTGAACCGCTTACTCCTAATTAGTGTGGCGGGGAGGCTGGCGCCCATCTCAGCTGAATATGGACGATGGCATAGTACACCCTGGACAGCTCGCCAGGCCATCGCAGGGCAGAAACAAGCTGATGGCAACGCCTACTCTTTTTGAAATTTAGCAGTTGTTCTTTTACATGGCTCTCACCACAGACAGTGAGAGACTTGGCTGGCCTTTGATAACCCAGTTAGCTGCACTGGGGGGACAGCAGTGACAACTTGGTGATAGTGGTGCTTGAACCCCCGACCTTCGGATTTGTGATTCCGACCCAAAGTGGAAAACTTTTAGGTAAGGGACAGAGAACTTTGGGGGAAATGATGCACCCTACTGTATGTGCCTTTATCTGTACCAAATTCCAAATCATTTTATTGAGAAATGTGCCTTCTGTGATAAAAATTGCAGATTTTTTTGACTCATCCTCAAAACTAGGTGCTAAAAGCATGTGAAAGACTATGAACTATGCAGTAAGGAATTGTGTTATTAGACCGTTCAGCAGGTTCTCGTACTCTGACGGGGATTTTTGGGTTGGTCTGAAACCATTGAGCTGAGTTGATGGTTCTGGTTCTATCCTCTAGGCTGGAGCAGTGTTCTACAGAAAGAGTGGGCTGGGCTCACTTCCTGTTGGTTTGTTTAATGGGGTTCCACTCAGCCCTGAGGAGATGGACCCAGACGAGTTGGAGACTGCCCTGCTGCAGCACATCATGGATGCCACTAACTTCTTCCAGAGAGCTGTCTTCACGGTATTCAGCATCAGTGTTTTAAATATTTCTTATTGTAAGGCAAGGTTTCAAGTTTATTTGTCATATACAGGTAACAATGGAACACTACCGGCAACGAAATTCTTGGACTCAGAGTCCCCTCAATATTGCACATAAGAAACAAATATTGCACATAAAATTTACATTTAGATAAAATATAAAGTAAAAATGAAAAAACTGTATAAAAAAAGAAATAAAAATATAAACTAAAA
>JBCNYH010000012.1:48542539-48558207 GCA_039654325.1 Tandanus tandanus
ACTCGGGCGTTGAAGTCACCGAGGATGACAAGTTTGTCGCTAGAGGGGGTTGTTCTGATGATCTGGTCAAGGCCTTCGTAAAAACGTTCCTTAACTTCTTCAGGACTTGTGAGCGTTGGGGCGTAGGCGCTGATGACAGTGATGCGGCGAGACTTGTTGAGAGGGAAGCGAAGCTTCATGAGGCGTTCATTGACACCGGTAGGTAGAGTGGAGATATCTTTCAGCAAAGCTGACCTGACAGCAAAACCTACTCCATGGATTCTGTCTTTGAGAGAACTTCTTACGGCTGGAGATTCCCCTGGCTGCAGTGGATGACCATGACTTCTTTAGTGCCTCATTATGCTCTGAGCGCTCCACATCGCTTGCTGGAACCGCCGTCTTGACCGTTGGACCTATTGGAGGTCTCGTCTGCTCTGTCTGCCGGAGCCAGTCTTCGCATGCTAGGGTAGGCACGCCCTAAGTCGCCGAGAGTTTGAGACCCGTCAGCTACCCACACCTGGTTTAGCCAGCCAGTCGAAGCCGTTGCCCAGGGTGTGGCCGCTGCGCATGCTACAGCTTCTCGGAGCCACAGGTGAGAGCTGAGTGACAGGTGGGGACCAATGTGGAGGAACTGCCCCAACAGAACACGACTTGCCCCCCCATCAGAGGTACTACCCCTCCCTGAACACCCCATACACCCCAATTTATTTATATATTATTTAAATATTTATATACTATTTAAAAAACAAATTAATTTACCAGCCCCTTCTGAGGACAAGTAGGATATTAGAGCAGGGAAAACACTAAAATATGCTTGACAAGGGGTCCTCCAGGATCAGGGTTGGGAACATCTGAACTATACTGTGTATATTTACAGTGGTATATGTGCAATACCAACCAGATGTGTATTATTTTCATATAACAGCATAGTCTGGAGTGTGTTGTTCTAGTTATATGACAGTGATTGCCCGTGATTACAATGTGACCTGTTTCTCTCTCTCACTCAAAAAAATAAAAATAAACCCAACTTGTCATTTTACTGAATGCTCGGAAAACAAACTCTGAAGACTTTCCTGAAGACTTGAGCTGGGAAACTTTTACTGCCACATATTTTCTGTAGCAGAGACTACAGAAAGATATAGAAAAGAATTTACACTTTCTGTGCAATCAGATTTGAGCATTCAAATTGTGTAAATAGATCGATAGATAGACAGACAGACAATTTATTAATCCATCTGGGGGAAATTTTAGTAGCTCCAACGTCGCAAACAAGAGCAGCATTACAAACAAAAAATAACAAAAAGCCGCTACAGTGATCCACCGAACTATTACACTGAGCTGTCACTCTGATAGATTATGTGCCGGTAGTGCAATGCAAGATGATGATGTAAAATTAATTGCATGTAATTGCACAGTACATTAATTACTGTACATAATATTAGCTAATGTGAAAAACAATCTGGTGATTATTGTATAAGCAAATCCAAATACCAAAAATATGTGCCCACAGGCCAGCTTGACCAGTGGCCTACAGTCCAGCAGCTTAATAATATATGAGTGATACAGCTATGACAAAAAAAATAATAATAAGAGACCACTTTAAATGGGGATCTGTAATTGTATATTTGCTATATGCAGTATTAGACTGTTCGACACAGACATAGTGGTTAGCACAGCCGTCTCACAGCAAGAAGGTCCTGGGTTCGATTTCCGAGCTCAGTGAGGGCATTTTTGAGTGGAGTTGCATGTTCTCCTTATGCTTATGTTGGTTTCCTCCAGGTTCCAGTTTCCTCTCACAGTTCAAAGACATGCACACAAGGTTAATTGGCTGTACCAAATTCCCCCTAGGTGTGCCCCTCAACAGCCTCGGAGTATCCTGCCTTTGCCCATTGTAGGCTGAGATTGTTTCCAGCCTCCCCGCGACCCTAGTTGGATAAAGTGGTTGAATGAATTGATGTATTAGACCACAGTTCATTACCATGAGAACTCATTTTCCAAATAATCATTTTACCCCACAGTGTCTTGCGTAAGTGTTTATGCCTTGTTAAACTTTGGTTAGATTTTAACTTCTGAATGAAGACTTGCCAATCATTAGCACATTTTTAACAATAGTTATCTTGATTGGTCTTTTTTGCCTTCTGGTGGAATTATAGGGACTATTTCTTTAAAAAAAAAAATCCAATTATGGACCACAAGACAATTTCTAAACTTATTTGGTTAGCGGGATTAGAGCCTTTGTAGTGTTGTTCTAGACCCACAGGTTGTATTTTTTTTCGCCATTGCATTAACACGTCTGTTGATTGACAGAAGTATAAACAGGGGCTTTGGGATCCTTGTAATGTAGTGCTTTCTTCCTCCCCAGCGCATGTGATCTTATAATGAAAGTGGATGCTCTCCTCTCAGCTGCTTCCAAAACAGAGACCAGGAAGGATATCAAATTTGTGAAAGATAAACACAGGTAACCAAACATTTTCCAAATAATGATATCATCCTTCTTATATTAATTAATACTTAACATTCTGAATAGAAACTGTTTTGGGAAATTACAGTGGCTTGCAAAAGTATTCCACTTTTTGGCATTTTTTCTAATTTGTTGCCTTACAACCTGGAATTAAAATTGATATCTGGGGGATTTATCAGTTGATTTATACACAATTTTGAAGCAAACAAGAAATAGCACAACAAATCCCAGAAAACCTGAGGAGGCAAAGGAAGGTCCGTACTTTGTATAGTTATCTTTTGCAGCAATTACAGATGCAAGTATCTTGTAGCTTGGTACATCTGAGCTTGGTACATCTGGTTAATGGGGCTTTTGCCCATTCTTCAGCACCTTCAAGAATTTGTTTTTTAAGAATTTCCTTGTATAGCACCATCCCTCATTCCCTCAATTCTGACCCGTTTCCTGCCGATGGCAAACATCCCCACAGCGTGATACTGCCACCACCATGCTTCACTGTGGGGATGATATACTTGGGGTGAGGAGGGGTCTAAGCTTGCTCCAGGTAGTGTTTTCTTTGATGGCCAAAAAGTTTGATTTTATTATTGACCAGAGGATCTGCTTCCATATATTCGGGGAATCTCCCACATGCTTTCTTATTTTTTCTGTAAGCAGTGGCTTTTTTCTAGCTGCTCTTCCATAAAGCCCAGGTTCTTCAGCGTTACCTTTGGGCTCTTTGTTGCCTCCCTGATGCCATCACTGTTTCGTCTGTAAGTTTTGGTGAATGGCTCTTTCTAGGCAAGTTTGTTGTGGTGCTATATTCTTTATTTTATGATAATGGATTTTATGGTACTTTGTTGGATTTTTAAGGTTTGGGATTTTTAATTTTTTTTTAATAAACTAACTTTTGTCCCTGACCTATTTGGATAGCTTCTTGGTCTTCATGGTGTTGCTTGCTTGGTGGTGTCTCTTGATTAGTGGCAATAGGTAGCCCCAGGTCTTCATATCAATGGGAGTGAAAACATATGCATGCGCCACTTTTCAGTTTTGTTTTGGGGTTTTCAGTCATATTTTCATTTTACTTCACCAATTTGAACTATTTTGTGTAGGTTTATTACATAAAATCCAACAATAAATCCATTTAGATTACAGGTTGTAAGGCAGCAAAATAGAGAAAATGCCAAGGGGATGAATACTTTTACAAATTTCAGTTATTTTTATAAAATAAACAACATGCCTGATTTTGCCCATGCCTGCAGTGTATTGCACCTTGCCCCACGGGAAGATGAGGTATTTTTTGATGTGGTTGCAATTGTGGATCCACTCACAAGGGATGCTCAGAAGTTGGCCCCGTTATTGATTGTAAGTGCCTCTAATAATTGGTTGTGTATTGGGTGAGATTGCACAGAATGAGGCTGCATTGTGAATCCTGTTCTAGTTTACTGACATTGCACTCACAAGTGGTTGAATAGCTGTTAGAGCCAACATTGTTCTTAAGAATCTGTGCTGTACTTTGTTCTTTAAATTCTTAGGAAATGTAAAATAAGAGTAATGGCCATGTACTATGAGCCTTAGGCTGATGTCTTCTTGCTGAAATGTGTGTGTGTGCGTGTGCATGCGTGCGCACACTGTCTGCAGGTGCTTGGTGAAGTGGTAAATATGAGGCTTCAATTGTTCATGAACTGCAGAGCCAAGCTGTCAGAGATGCCACTGAAGAGGTGCGAGACAGTACCATTTTAACCTTTTTGTTCCATGTGTGTCAAAACAAACGCATACACTTTTATGACACCTACATGGCAGAATAGCACCAGTTTTGATTTATTCCATGTCCATCAGTAAGGACCATGAGTTCATTGAAATATTACATTCTTTTCATTAAGTTAAAACCTAGTGTGGTAATAACAATGTGACCGCATTCAAACTTATTTTTTTTATACAAATGGCATTTGTGTCACCATAATGAATGCTCAGTTTTAATGTGTACACATATTCTGATGCTGAAGCTTATTCTGCATAATTATTAAGGCTGGATAGTAAATTTAATTATGTGGCTGCTTAAGAGCAGACACATTACTATTCACCCTAGAAAAATTGGTCTCTTTATTTTTCTTCTTTTTATTGTTCTTCTTCCGTCGCACTTAATGTGGCCGAAACTGCAAAGTGCACCCACACAATATATATCAAAACGTGTGTCTCGGCACCGTGAAGTGTGCTATTAATTTTATTGGTGTTTTGCGTCATCATGGCGACACAATTAGCCAAAAATCCCACTGAAATGAATGGGGAAATGTCGACAAACGATCATGAAACTCACCTCACTTTGACGCCTCGCCAAGAAGCCATACTTTCACATAGAAACTTTTAAAATGTAGACTCTGAAGTCGACATTTCGATGTTCAAAACAGCTTTTTGCTACCTTTTACGATTTTCTCTTAATCTTCGATCAAGTGTCATAAGGATTTCTCTCGCTCCTCCCACATCCGAAAAACAGTTTAACTGTTTAATGGCAAACTTCTTTCTTTTTTTGTGTTTTACTTAGTATTATAATTCAATGTCTTGCTTTTCTTTCTTGATATTCACTTACTTCTCTTCTTCTTCTTAATATTATTAGTATTATTTACTATTCTGAATAATAATATTACTATTTACTCATATATTGTTGTATATGAGTAAATAACATAAGTTGTATTTAATACTATACAACACTCCTGTTGTTTTTGTTGGTACAGTTGTGTGAAGTGGATGTGAAATGGATGTTGTCTGTTAGTTATAAATTCTAAATGTCTGTGATACGGCTCACCTGGATTGATTACTCAGCGTGGTGTATTTTTTTTTTTTTTCTTTTATAATTTGAATGTAGAAATGCTTTGGGCCTATATTTGTTTATATAATACAATGTACTAATGTTATTATGCATTTACAAAATACAATATATGAAGAGCTCTTTTCTAAAATGCCATAAATTCATTTCTATTGTTTCAAGAAAAATAAGATTTTCCAACCCACTGCCCAGTATCTTGACAACACCTTTGTTGTTTGTATTATTACTTTATTTAAATTAGTTTTAACACTCTCAACTAAAAAAAATCAAATTTGTTTGCCCCGCCTCCCTGTGTCACAACATGCTATAGTGGACCAATCATCTTTTGAGGTATCCGCTCCCCTCCCCTCATTTGGGATTGTTTTCTTCACCCAGCCCTCATTCCAAATTAATAGCCCTGGTATAGAGCTTGGATTAAACCCCACAATAATGGTATAATGAAGGAGTTTTGCAAATGATTACATTCTGTTTTTAATTGTTTTACACAGCATCCCAACCTTTTTGGAATTGAGGTTGTACACATATTTGATGTACTTCATGCTCTATACATGTATAGTATGGTGTATAATGTGTTTTCTCTGTGTTTGTGGCAGCTTTTACCGTTTTGTTATAGAAGCAGATATGGCTTTCTTGGGGAATGACACGTTGTCACCTGGCCCAATGGCTCGCTTCACTGAGATCCCAGAATCCCCATTGCTTACACTGAACATGATCACACCAGAGAGCTGGATGGTAGAAGCAGTTCAGAGCCCATATGACCTAGACAACATTCACCTTCAAGAGGTACTTATATAGAAAGCCTAGTACATTTCTTGTTATACATGGTTTAGCTGTGTTGAAACTGATTTGCATTTAACTTTTCTTCTCCATGTTGTTAAATTATGGCATGTGCTGTGTGCTCTCAGGTCAGTGGTGTGGTGAATGCAGAGTATGAACTGGAGTACCTGCTGCTGGAGGGCCACTGCTTCGATCTGTCCACAGGTCAGCCTCCACGAGGACTACAGTTTACACTCGGCATGAAGCAGGAACCCCTCGTGCATGATACCATCGTCATGGCAAACCTGGTAAACCCAAACTTAGGGATGTTTTTAAACATCAACAGGCACATGATAGGTCTGATAACCTCATTCACACACTTACTCATTTGCCGAACTGCTTAATCCTATTAAGGTCACGGGGAGGTTGGTGCCTCTCTTAGCCAACACTGGATGAAGACGGGGTACACCCTGAACAGCTCGCCAGGCCATCACAGGGCCATCACGCTCACACCTACTAACAATTTTGAACAGTCAGTTAGCCTAATGTGCATGTCTTTGGACTGTGGAAGGAAACCGGAGTACCCGGAGGAAACCGACACAAGCACAGGAAGCACATGCAAACTCCACACAGGAACGCCTGAGCCCGGGAATTGAACCCAGGCCTTCTTGCTCCACACTCAGGAAGCACATGCAAACTCCACACAGACATGCCTGAGCCCCAGACTCAAACCATGGCGGACATGCTAACCACTACACCAGCATGTTGATGTTGGGTCGGATTGATTTTCCGAATCAGGTTTAATTACTAGTTCATATGCAAATTCGTTTGTCTTTGCTGTCAGTTGCATTAATATGTCACAAGGGCATAATTTTGCTATTCAGATGTGTTTTCAATGATAAAAGATGTGTTCGTTGAAAAGAGCAAAGAATTCTGCAGCTGATTGAATGGCATTCAAAGAACCCTGGTCTTAATACTAACACTCCAAAAAGCAATTTCTGCAGAAGAAAACTATTTTTAAAAAATCTTCATGGTGACTGTAATCATTGCTAATTTTGTTGTATAACAGAGAAGATACTGTGTATATTGATATATATACACTGTATATTTATCTTCATATTTTATGTATCTATATGTATCTATTACTCTGCAGTAGTGCAGTTTAAACCATAATATTAAACCTCTGTAGCATTTTGCATTTGCTCTGAATGTATAGGATGTGTGATGAGGTAATAAAAGATGTGTGAGCTAATTATACATTTCCATGCGTATGTTTCTGATTCCTGTCTTGTTTATGATTTAATGTGCTTTGCAGGGATACTTCCAGTTGAAGGCTAACCCAGGTGCCTGGATCCTGAGGTTGCGTAAGGGACACTCTGAAGACATTTATCAGATACACGCGTGAGTAGGGCTTTATCTTAGGGGGAAAAAAAGGCCATTTTGAGCATCATGCTTAATCTACCAGATAGAAACCACTAAAATGGTAATAGCTGTTAAAGTTTATTGTGATTGCCATGTATAATTTTCTTTCTCCAAGTGAGGTGAATGGAAGAGTAGACCCCCTAATGAATTATACTGTATAGCAGCCCATAAGGACCGTGAATGTGAAGGATGGGCATAGGCACTGGAGAATAGTGTGTGTACAAAGCGTACACAGTAAAATTCCACTTGATCTGAACGTCAACATGCAGTGCTTTTATACTAACAAATCAGTAATTTCTATGTGGAGAATGAGAAAATGCGGTTTAGAATAAATAAATAAATCTTTTATTTCTATTCCCATCTCCCTTTTGGCTACAGTTGGTCTCTCTGAGGCTGGGTTAAAATCACCCACAAATCGCATCAAATCAAATGATTTGTCCATCATTTCTGTAGAAAAATCTATACCCTGGCAGCACCATTATTCTTCAGGTTAGCAGTTTGTGTCTATGTATAGAAAACCTGCAATGCATTTACTTACTCACTCGTGTCTGTGACAGACGAGAACAACATGACTGATGGGCCAGGTTTGTCCTGCATACAGATACGATTGGGACAGGCAGTGTAATTAATGACCTCAGTGTTAGAAAAAGAGCTTGAAAGCTGACTGGAGTGGTGCACGGTGTCTAGAGTCAGTGGGTGTTTTTTTTCCCATGTTAACAAATTTATTAGGCCACCTTTCGTAAATAAGAGGCATACACTGCCCGGCCAAAAAGTTGTGCACTCTAACATTGTACTTGACCGCCTTTAGCCTTGATTACATCGCATGGCATTGTTTCAGTTATCTTAAGCTACATCACAACACTCATTTAATCCAGAGTCGGGTTCATTTTTTTTTTCACAGGTATCTTGAGTTCATTCATTCAGAGGCTGGCGCCTCTCTCAGCTGACTATGGGTGGGGCCGGGGAACACCATTCACACTCCTACATAGGGGTGATTTGGAACAGTCAATTAGACTACTGCGCATGTTTTTGGACTGTGGGAGGAAACCGGAGTACCCGGAGGAAACCCACGCAAGCACGGGAAGAACATGCAAATTCCACACAGGAACGCCCGAGCCCGGGAATTGAACCCAGGCCTTTTTGCTGTGACTGGATGTTGTGAGGCGGATGTGCTAGCCATGCACATCCCAAAGACTTTCAGTATGGTTAAGTTCAGGACTCTGTGGTCCAAGTTGCAATCGAAGAGACTGCTTCTCTGGACAGATGTCTTCATCATTTTCTGAACAGCTTTATCTGAATTAGGGTCGCGGGGAGGCTGGCCATCTCGGCCGAGACTGGGCGCGGGCAGAGTACACCCTGGACAGCTCGAAAATCAGCAATGGTTCTTTTACATGCCTCTCACCACAGACAGTGAGAGACATGGCCGGCATTTGATAACCCAGTTAGCTGCACTGGGGGGGACGGCAGTGACATCTCGTTGATAGTGGGGCTTAAACTTCCGACCTTGGGATCAGTAATCAAGCACCCTACCACCAGGCCACCACTGCCCCGACAGATGTCTTTTATACATGTATTGAGTTGAGATTAGTAGTATTTTCTTGAAGTGGTAGGACTAATCTGTGTGCCACCAGTCTGTGTGAACCAGAATGCTTGCTGGTTCGTAGTTGATGAAATATTTATTTCTCTCAATCGCATGCAAATTAATTTAAAATCTTTATATAGTTTTTTTTTCTGGATTTTTTTTGTGGATATTCTGTCTCTGTCTGTTAAAATAAACCTACCATAAAAATGATAGTCTGTTAATTTATTTTGCAAATTGCAAAATTTCCAAAATCATCATGGGATCAAATTATTTTTCCCTCTGTAATTTGGCCTCCTTTGTCCTTTATAACAGTGAGTATTCTTGCTAGAATTGTTTTTACAGATTCCAGATTTGTTCCCAGTTTTTTTAGCACTCTTTTTTGTTAGCATGGACATGTGTCACTGCTAACATAAAATGCTCAGTTCTAATGTTTTTAATGATATGATATTAACAACGGTACTTGTCCACTGTGGGTATGTATGGTCTGTTGATCAGGCTTTCTTTTACTGATAGTAATTCAGGGTTTTTTAATTTATTTTATCCTGTTATGACTAGACATGATGGAACGGACTCCCCTGCTGATGCTGGAGATGTCATAGTGATGCTCAACAGTTTTCAAAGCAAGATCATCAAAGTCCGAGTACGTGCTCATGCATGTTTGTGTGTGTGTGTGAGATATACTGATTTATCCCAAGAACCTTGAGTGAATCAGACTGACATATGGGTTTTACAGGCTAGTATGTGGGGGCACAGCAGGGAAGGTTCAGGGTTTGAATCTTAGCCTTTCTGTGTACAGTTAGCATGTTCTCATGCTTGCGTGGATTTTTTTCCCACAGTTTAAAGAAATGCACATTAGGTCAACTGGCTATTCTAAATTGCCCACAGGTGAAAATGTGGGCGTGAATGCTTGTTTATTTGGGTGTCCCACTCCTTTCGCCGAAATCCAGCTGGGATTGGCTCCAGCTTCTCCCACAAGTGTGATGGATAATCAATATAGATGGATCAATGGATGCAAGCATGTTTATATTCAGGAAATTAAGACTATGCTGCCACATATTTTTTATGTACATATACTTACCCCAGATTATTTCACTATGACATGTAGGTTCAGAAAAAGTCAGACAAACTCAATGAAGATCTTCTGAGTGAATCTACAGAAAGCAATGGACTGTGGGACTCGATTACCAGGTTTGTCAAACGTTGAGTTTGTAGATTCTGTGTATTTTCTGTAGAGGTTTTTTGTAATCAAATATTTCATTCAGTGGAGTGAAGGATGCATTTGAATTTATAATAATTTCATAAACAGTCTAGACTAGAGACTTGAATTAGGATAGCTTTTTAATGTGTTTATTCCTCTGTGCACTGTTGGTGGGTTTTTGAAAGTGTTTTTTTTCCCCCTCCCTAAGTGTTCACCACAGACTTTCCACTTTAATCAAGAATTGTATGTGTATTCGTGCATGTGTATGCACACATGTATTTACAAGCTCATTTGAACAAACAGCTGTGTTAATTTTGCAATCTGTCTCTTCACTGCTTTCTGTGTCAAGTGTGTGGAGTACTTTGGAGAAAAGGTAGGGAGCCAAAACTTTTAAATCTGTAATATACCCTCACATCAGCTTCCAACAAACTCAGCATCTGGGTTCATGTTTGTATTTATGTTTAGATCAAAGAGGAAATTGACAGAATAAATGAAGCATGCAAATTTACTTAGATTTCTACAACTGACAGATAGCAAGAGCCTTATTAATACTGGCCAATATATATCCCAACATCTATTATTTATTGCCAATTTAACCAGTTCATATACTTATGGGAATACTGCTGAATGTACAGTTTGTTGTGGTTCAGTAGTTTGTAATTTATTTTCTTTTTATGTCTTAGTTAATATAAACATGAATTATGAGATTATTGTTGCAATGATTTTCAGAAATAATCCCCTAAAATAGGCCTCTAGCCAAAAACTCTATTGTTAAAATGACTTGGACATGCACCGACATCCTATTTGTGCTTCATTTCCTTCTCTCACTTTATTGGTAGGGTTATGGGAATGGGTATGTGCTAATCTGCTTCTTAGAGTTTTCAGCAAACAGATCTGCCTGGTCTGAAAACAAACGGCGTACTGTGTGATATCCTTCAGCAGAGTGAGAAAAGCTATTCTGCATTTATTACATTATCCTTTAGGTTTCTATTTAACAGTAGCAGCATTATTTTTTTTTATATACCAAATGCACTAATAGACCTTTATGATTGATTAGCATGCGAGTGAATAAAATATATTCTGAGTGAATGCAACTCTAAGCCAGCACATTATTTCTGTTATGCTAAATAGGTTATTATGTTTATTGAATGCTTGGTCATATGGGGCCAGTGGTGGTTCAGTGGTTAAGGTGCTAGGTTACTGATACAAAGGTCAGGGGTTCAAGACCCAGTACCAACAAGCTGCCTGTTGGGCAATTGAGAAAGGCCCTTAATCACTCAGTTTTGTAAAAAGAAAAAAGAAAAAATAAGACTATGGATAAGGGCATCTGCCGAGTGTCATATGTACATTAAGTACTCTGTTTACTTTATATACAATGTGTTTAAAGCTTAGTTGTGATAATTCCTGCAAATTGTTTTGCTTATAGTTACTTATAGCTAACCTATCTCGAACTTAGCTTCAACGTATATTGATGTATGTAGACGTGTCTGACGTGTTCCCGACGACCACAGAACTTTTACTGAACGTCTCTGTAACTTACAGCTGGCGAATTATGGGGGTATTGGCAGCATTTAGGGCGATTGGTATATAAAATGTGGTTCAAATGAGGAACCTGTCAGTACGCCAGGTCCATGTCATCCGAGAGATGGAGGATCTGGAAAGGCTGAGATGAGAATACCTACTAGCTGTCCTCCAACATCAGCATGACCTCATCGATTTCCTTGGCATGACGGTGATGTTGATACTGCGATGTGTAGTGCGGATCTGATTTTAAATCAGCGACTGGCAGCCTTTTATAGGCCACGTCACTTGATCAATTGTCGGGGGTACACTGCTGCATAAGTTAGACTATCGTTGGTCATAAGTTGCGAATGCTGCCACACAAGGCATTCGTTTGTATAAGTTATACGTAGGTTCAAAGTAGGCTAGACATTATATTCAACTTATGAGTAACTTACAAAAAATGTTGCATACACAAAATCTTTTGACGACCTCGACATACTACGACTCATACCACCAGATCTGATTGGAATTAGCGAGTGGCAGCCTTTTAATTGGCTACGTCACATAATCCATCTGGGATACAATGCTGCATAAGTTAGACTGTCATTGGTCATTAGTTGCGAACTCTGCCAACACGCTAGGCATTCATTGGTATAAGTTATACGTAGGTTCAACTTGTAAGTAACTTACAAATTGTGTGTGTGTGTGTGTGTGTGTGTGTGTGTGTGTACGATTGCATAACTTACCTACAACCTATGGCAACTGACCTACAACTTATGGCCAGCGTAGGCGGAATGTATGAACCATACACTAGCATACATTGAAAATTTTATGAATGCACAAAAATTTTTGACGGCCTCGATGTACTACGACTTATACCAGCATGCTGTTAACTTACACAAAACTTTCCCATAACTTATTTGATGTACATCAGCATATTTGACAAATTTCTCATACATCGGCAAACGCTGGCTAATTATCAGTGTGTGACAGGGGCATCACAATGTTGTCCTTTAAAAAATTATTGGATTTTGATTTTCATTTTGATCATCTTCAAAATCTAGTTCAAGTTCATTTTCAAATTTATTTGTCATGTACAAGTAACAATGGAACATCACTACCGGCAGTGAAATTCTTGGACTCAGAGCCCCCTCAATATAGCACATATTTCATTCGGATCATCTTCAAAATCTAATGGCATCTTCCTTGATCAAAGCTCCACCTTTGGTAGAAACCTTATGAAAATCTACATGTAACTTTTGCAAAATCCTTCTAACACAAAAAAGGGTGAAATATAACCTTCTTGGCAAAGGTAAATATAAGTAGGAGAGTAAAATTGCACATGAAAGTCAAATTGGTAAATAATATAGCAAAGTAATTAGTACACGGACACATGGGATGTTTAGTATTCATTCTGCAATATTCTTTGAAAGGGAGTATTCAAATTACTTTCAAGTTTTATTTTTTAATAAGAAAACACATTTTTGATTATAATAATTAAAATATTACCACCAGAGCATATAAATCTCTTACTTTTTCAAAAAGTTTTTGTCTCCAATATTATTGTTTGCCATTACGTCCCATAGAGCAGATAGTTCCCCTACAGTCCTCCAGAGCTCAGTATCATTTCCCATGATAAATACATACCTCCATGCTCTGAGGGAAAACTGAAATGCAAAATCACTTTATTCATATTACCTTTTAGAAATTATTTAACATGTATTATTTGTGTTTTAGGGTTTAAATGCAAGAGATTTACGGTGATACGAAATAATGCTGTAATGTGATACAGCTCAATATATTGGAAACTTGGTGTGCCCTGCAGTGAAATTGCTCAGATTGCACATGATAGTTGTTGCAGAATTGGATTCCGTAATAAAATTTCATATTATGGTACCTTGGAGGGAGAAATATTGTTGAGAATATTCCTGAGAAATAGTGACTTCTTATAACAGTAAACAGATCACAGTTTCTGGGTTGTTTTGGTTTTTTTATGTATTTTGCTGAATGTTACTGAGATGTTTATTAAGCCCACAGTACTATTGCAACATACACAACTGTAATGATGATTTTATGTATTTCCAGTGCTCATTTGTCCACAATGTGGGATGCTCTCACGACCTGAAGTATTGTAGTGCTGTCCTTTACCCATCCACCCAGGTTTCTACTTTCTTTTCAGTTTCTTTAATTACTGAGGACTGACTTCTCTTGACCTTGCTGTCCGGGCCGAGTCAGCTCAGCAAATTAAACAGTAGTTTAATATCTGCTGTAAAATTCACAGAGCATGTAGTAAAGAAATACTAATGCCAGCATTAGCGCTAAATTTTACTCAGACACTGAAGATTAAGTGGGTCTGCCTGGTGAATCATGAAAGCACCAGCGGAACACATAAACACTGTTCAACATGCATAGGTCTTATTGGTGAATTCTGTGATTGTATTCCATTTACAGAACACTTGTCCTGTGCGGATGTGTTTTGTGTGTGTTTTGTAGTTTAACAGGCAGTTCCAGTGTGAAGGATGGCAATACAAAGAAAGAGGACGTGCTCAACATATTTTCAGTGGCATCTGGGCATTTATATGAGCGCTTCTTGAGGTAGCAGGCACATGACACTCTCTCTTTCTCACACACACACACACACACACACACACTACTATTTTATTTTTATCCATCACCTCTCTTTATCCTGTATTTTTTGTTTTTCAGAATAATGATGCTCTCTGTCCTCCAACACACTAAAACCCCTGTCAAGTTTTGGTTCCTGAAAAACTACCTCTCTCCATCCTTTAAGGTGAAATCCCTGTATGTGTGTGTGCAGGCGTGCGTGCGTGCTTATGCACCGTGCATTCTATATGCACAACATGTAGCAAAGCTGCTGAATCTACCTTGTGTTGCGGCAGTGTAACGATGGTGATCTGGGGATTTTTCTTTTTTCATTTTTTTATTTATTTATTTGTTTTTTTGTTTATTTATTTATTCATTTGTTTGTTTGTTTATTTATTTATTACAAAATCTATCATTTTTTGCTGGACAAATTATAACGTTAAGACAGTTTTTACAGTCATACCGGCCTACCCTAGATGGGATGATTGTTCAGAATTATTCTCTTTATGTTAGACATAAATCATGGTTGTGTTTGTAATCGTCATGTAAATGTGATTATCATTTTATATGACACACATCTGCAACTTTTTTCAAAGCATCAATGATTGACTGTGCGGCAAACAAAAAAGTATGCATACAATTATTATAGTCACAGAGATTTTCTTTTTTCTGGTGATTGGTGTGAACAATAACTGAAGCTCTTGACCTGTGTTTGAATAATGTTTTGCATTGTCCTGCTGTCATATAATTTTTTTGAATAAATCCGTTTACTGAACGATTGATTGATTTAAAATCAAATACACAGGGGGGAAATGTAATTGATTGGAATGATCATATGTTCTTGTTTGCTGCTCACTTTTTCATGATTAGAGCTCTTTCCCAGCCATTACTAGTCTTTTTGTGTTAAAAGATATGATGATTTCAGAGAGTGCATATAAGATGGAATACCATATATATATATATATATATATATATACACAAGAAGCTCCAGTCTTTTGAAAAGATCTGGGTTAGGTTCTATAAAGAATCATTCTGACATACAATTGAGGTTAAAAAAAAAAAAAAAAATTATAAACTGAAAAAAAAAAAAAAATTCATTCATGTGTTATGAAAGAAGTCCTGATGAATGGTAAAAACTGAGTGGGCACAATTCACATGCAAAAAAAGTCCATCGTTTCATAAGATTTTGACACTAAGTCAATAGATGCCTATGATGAATAATTTAACATTTAACATTATGTGAAATTTGTTGCTAGAAGACAATATTTAGACCTTTTTACTGATCTTGACTGCAAGTGTGTGTGTGTGTGTGTGTGTGTGTGTGTGTGTGTGTGTGTGTGTGTGTGTGTGTGTGTGTGTGTGTGTG
>JBCNYH010000012.1:48565462-48580571 GCA_039654325.1 Tandanus tandanus
ATATATATATATATACAGCAACTTCCTGTGGTCCTTAGTTTATCATCTTAGACCTTTTGAAAGGCTCCTAACAATGGGAAGCAGAAGCTTGGCTTTTTAAAGGCAAACTGTTTATGGTAACTTGGGAGTGTTTATGCAAATGAGTATGGTTCAAGTGCATAAATTACTCAAGTGCATCAATTTAGAATGCATGGGATTAATTTGGGCCTACTGGATACAACTGTGTGTATGTACTTGTGCTACGTGTGGTAATTGTATGCATGATAAATGAAACCTCTTCTCTAGTAAGGTTTTATATTGCATATTGCACTCTGATCAGCTCTGTTTACTTGGCCCGAATGTTATATGCACAATTTCAGCATATGACCAAAACACAAGGTAAACTTGTTTTTCTCGATCCAGGATATTAAAGAAGGCTCTATATGCCCTCCGTGTAAGCTGGCATTATTGCTAAGTTTTTGTGCAGTGAGTGATGAAACTGCTCTGTGTGAAATGTCTCTGCAGTGTAATAATCCTAAAACCAAAGAGCCGAAGCTGAGTGCCGCCGTCCGGATTGTGCCCGAGTGGTCCACATACGACAATGAGATCAAACAGCTCCTGAAAAGAGTTAAGGATAAGAAGGAGCGCAAAAAGTCTTCTGACTCCCAGACACAGCATCGAGGTGAGCCAGATGGAATGTCTCTTTCTTTTAATCATGGTACGACTTTCACAGCTTGCTCACTAATGTTTAAAATTTGCAATTTGTATGTTTTGTTAGGCAACCATCACGATGAACTTTAGCACCTGTTTGAAAGAAGAGAGGGACATTTGAAAAGAAAACCCTCTGCTATAACTGTACAAGTGCACAGAGATATCCACAAACTGAACCAGGATGTATTAAACTGGACCTGAACTCTGCAGAAAAAGATAAAAAGACACTTTTTTTTCTTTACATTTCGATTTTCTATTTATGAATCTTGTTGGCTGGAGTCTATATTTTAAAGGTATTATAGGTCAGACGTTCTATGAAAACATGAAAAAGGAATCCTTTCATAACAGTCATGAAGATAAAGAAGTCCAAACACCTTTTCTACTCTAGTCAGTGTTATGTACAGTGAGCCAGTCCTATTCCAAATGATCACACTGTTTAGTTAACATTCCCTACTTCTGTCTGTTGTGCTGCATGTAAATTAATGCCATGTCTCATAGGAAGAAAGAGTTTAAGACTGTGTTTTGTTGCCATCTTGTGGTCAGTCCTGAAAAAATTGCACTGATGAGTATCAAGGGAAAATGCATATGCACATTCCACAATAATTCCTCACAGGTTCTTTCCTCTTAAGTGCATTCCACACTATAAGCTCATTTTTTATTGTATTACTGTTAAATGTTTACATAAAAAGGAGGCTCAACTAATTTTTTTGTATCATGTAACTGTAACATTATTCCTCCATGAAATCTAACATTATTCCTCCATGACCATGAAAGACATCTAAAATCATTTCATTATGACTTGAATATATTTGGTGGTTGCCTGACAGCAAAGCACATTTTTAAAAATAAAATAAATCCCAATATATGTGCACAAATTTTTAATTTTATTTACTCACCGCATGAATGATACCTGTGTTTCTATTTGATATCAAGCTCTTTCAAAGTGGAAAAAGCCATGCTGTGCTTGTTGCGTTCCCTGATCGATCCGATGTTACATTAATTCCAGGCTGTTTTTATTTTTGTTGGCATTAAACCTGAAAGTGGAAGGATGTGGATTTTCTCAGGAATAAAAGGTTTATCATTAACCATCAGTGGTTATCAACTATATCTAGAGTCTCTGGTATGTTTTTGTGTAAATATACTGCATGTTAAAAATATTATTAATCTGCTGTCAGCGAAGTAATACCCACTGTTTTTTATTTTATTTTTTTTTACAAAAAGCAGACATACAGCTTTAAGAGGCAGGTGTATTTAGCCCTATTACACTATAAACTCTTTTTCATCTCACTCATCTCCCAAACCGCTTACTCCTGTTAGGGTCACAGGGAGGCTGGAGCCTATATAAGACCACACTGGGCCAAGGCAGGGTACACCTTAAACATTTTGCCAGATCATCGCAGGGCAACACACACCCATTCATGCCTAGGGTTGATTTGGAATAGCCAATTAGCCTAATGTACATGTCGTTGGACATGTGGGAGGAAACTGGAGTACCTGGAGGGAACCCATGCAAGTACATGGAGAACATGCAAACTCCACACAGAAATGCTCTCGTCAAACCCAGGACTTGAACCCAGGACCTTCTTGCTGTGAGGCTGACATGCTACCCACTACACCACCGTGCCGCCACACTATAAGCTAAGAACCAGAAAACACTAAATAATGTTGTGCTTAATAATCTTGTGCAGTTTGACCTATTACTTAATTTTACATAGATGTCATTTGGCAGACTCCCTTATACAAAGCAACTTGTTTTTTATATCTTGGTTTTACAAAGCAGTTAAGGATTGAGGGCCCAACAGTGGCAGATTGATGGTACAGGGGCTTGAACCTCCAACCTTCTAGGCTCTGGGTTACTGATCAAAAGAATCAGAATACTTTATTGATCTTGGAGGAAATTGTGTGCACAGTAAGGAGTAAGATGAAAGTCTCAATATAAGAAAAAAAAATAAAAATATATATATATAGATATTTGTAATTATATATTGAGACTTTTATCTTATCCATTACTTGATATGGAGCAACTGTGTGTACACAATTTCCTCCGAGATCAATAAAGTATTCTAATATATTATAGATAATATCAGAGATATTTCTTACTGATAATGATGCACACTCTTTGCTTCATGCTTTCATTATGTCCCGTATTAATTAATGCAATTCCTCTTCATTGACCTTCCTGTACAGTCTTCAGAAAAGCAACAGTATATTCAGAACTCAGCAGCAAGAGTGTTTAGCCTTGCAATGTGCTTAGCTCTCTTCACCCCATCCTTTCTCAGCTACACTGGTTACCAGTTCAATCCTGTATCAAGCACAAAATATTGATTCTCACCTTCAAAGCCCTGCATAATCTCACCCTTTATATCTTAGTGAGTGATTGACCCCTTATTCCCCTCTCGTGCTCTCAGGTCTTCAACGAGTAATGTACTCGCTGTTCCACACACCAGAATTTCCACTCTGGGAGGCAGGTCCTTCAGTGCCATGGTCCCTAAACTCGGGAATTCTCTTCCTCAGTCTCTCAATGACTCTACTCTATTGTTTCTCTACTCTTCTGAATTAAAGATTTCTCACTTTTATGAATCTTCCTCTTACCCCTTTACTGCTTATTTTGCTTCAGTTTGCTTGTTTTTCTTTCTCCTATATAAAGCAAACTTGGGTTTGTGAAAGGTGCTATATAAATTTAACTATTATTTTAATTATTATTAGTATTATTATTATTTATAGATACTACAGGTTTGTACTTGCTAAGCACTCCTGCTGTAGTCATAAAAACTGCCTGTGCTCATCCTAGGGCTGCGACACATGGACAGTGTTTACTCCGTGACAACTTCAGGCTGTAATGACTTGTAACCACACGATGTGGCATCAAGAGGACCCTTTTAAATCTCCTTCCTCTCAAGGTTTCTTTTTCATGTTCTGTAGAAATTTTTCCTCCACCACTGTTGCACAGAACTTGCATTTGTAGGGATGTAAATGCGTATTTCTGTACCATTGATTTGTGATACCTTCTACTGTTAAAACCAGTGTACCAATAAAACTTCCAATACAACTAAAGGAATCATCTGTCCAGATCATGTGATTTGAATAGGACACCAAAACAGTAAATTGGAAGAATGATGACAAGGTATCTTGTTAATTAAATAAGCAATGACATCTTTTTATTTCTGTATTTACAATCCAGCATTATTTAATTTATAGAAAAATAGTGCAGTCTCCTACAGTATATACACAGTATTTTATCATAGTTGGTTGCTTGGGAATGAACCCCTACACTTTGAAGTTCCATCAAGAAAAAAAAATTCTTTATATAATACCACTTGCGTTTGCTTATCAAGTCCGAAAGTATTGAAAATGGGATGCGTCTTAATGCCACAGCAGATTCTGTAGCTACATCTTTGGCAGTTAGTGTCAATTAGGCTCAGCAGGTTGCAATTCTCTGTGGATGCCTGAGGGTATATATTCAGATCAGGCTGATCCGGGTTCCTATCCTCCTGGATGATCTCAGTTAAAATTGAATTTAAAGTTGAATGGTCCAGAACCAAAAGGGTTAAAGTCCTGGAAGCTCTCCCAAGCCCCATGAAAGTGGTGATGGCCTCCTCCTTGCTTGCTCTCAGGGTCCAGGGGGTCTTCACCCTGGTCAAATGAACTCCTCATGTCTGCATAGATAAAAAGAGATAAAAAGTGTCATATATATCAGTACCAAAACGATAGCTTAGCTGGGCATATAAAAATAATCAATAGTCTGAAATTGTATAGATAAACCTGCTTGACATAAAAAGTTAGCCTACGAAACTAAAGCCCATAGAAACACGATGTTCACAAACAGGCAGACTGATTGAGGATTTACCTGGATCAGTAAGTACTTCCTTGGCCTGAGCGATGTCTATGAACTTCTTCTCAGCATTTTTTTTCTCCTCAGGATCCTGGAAGTTGTCCGGGTGCCACTGCTGTGCTAACTTCCTGTAGGCTTTAATGATCTCCTTCTTCTGGGCATTCCTAGGAGACACAGAAGTCCAGCCATTTAGAGCACATGTTAAACACAACACAGTTCAATAACAACCCAAGAAGCCACAGGTTAGCCAATAAGACATTTACCTCTTGACCCCCAGGATCTTGTAGTAGTCTTTCTTCTGGGACTGCTTAAGGAGGCGCTGAGCTCTCTCCAATCCTTCTTTTATCTGACGATCATTTTCACTGTACTCCTGCGCACTTTCAAAGTCCTTAATGGCTGCAGAGATGATATATGTTTAGAAAACTGTACTGGAAATTAGATGATAAGTTCCAGCTCTAATTGAAGGCAAAAAATTCTGCCAATCAAGGTTGTATGAAGTTGTGCTGGTTAGATAGAGGTAGGGAAGACCACAGATAACACATGCAAAAAAGTCCAAAGAAATGAAAAGTAAAATAGACAAAGTGTCTGACAAGTATGTATACATCTGTCTGTGAAATGTATGTGTATGAAAAGCTAGGTGTCGGTCACTAAACTGTATATGTGTGTAACAAATTAAATATTGTGCAAGAAATACAGTATGAACTGCTAAATTTGCAGATTATTCCCCTTCTTTTTGGTCCACAGTACTTAATTTTGAGGCTCCATATTTATCTACTGATGACCTCAATTTTGGAATCTGAGGTAGCACGGTAGCACAGCAGTTAGCACATTCGCCTCACAGCAAGAAGGTCCTGGGTTCGATTCCTGGGCTCGGGGCATTCCTGTGTGGAGTTTGCATGTTCTCCCCATGCTTGTGTGTGTTTCCTTCCACAATGCAAAAACATGCACAGCAGGCTAACTGGCAGTTCCAAATTGCCCCTTGGTGTAAGAGTGAGTGTGAATGGTTGTATGTGTGTTGGCCCTGCAATGGCCTGGCGAGCTGTTCAGGGTGTACCCGCCTCGCCCAGAGTCGGCTGAGATAAGGATCTCCACAAACCCTAATTAGAATTAAGCGGCTTTAAAAATGAATGAATATATTTTGGATTTTACTCAGAGCTGGACCAACAGCAAATGTCAGTTACGTTGTGCTCTTCCCACACCCATACAAGAAATAATTCTGCAATTTTCAGCAAGTGCAGGTATTTGACTGTATATTTATTGGAACAAACCTCACAGACATTTACTTATTTGTGTCCTATTATGAATGTATTTGTGAGAGCAAATATGACGGATAAATAGAAGGTATGGATAAAAGGAAAATGTGCTAAGACTTGTAGGAATAGAAGTGAACAGAAGAATGCACATGTGCTGACCACTATAATAGCCCACCTAGCTCTATAAACAAACAGGCAAACAGAATTCAACTTGGTGAAGAAACACAAGATAAGAAGCATTTTTTGTGATTTTGAAAAAGTTTCAATACATTTGCATAATTATTGAATTTCCAAATTCTGTGTAGAAATGTTAAAGGTCACACCTAGCCCTATCAGATAAAACAAACAAAATCAAAATTGGTCAAGAAATAAAGGAGAGGAGTATTTTGAAATTTGTGTACGGATGCTGGATGAATGGACAGTCAGACACTGCATTGCCTTGGAATAAGCTCGTCAAGCTAATGGCCAGATGAACTACGTTCAACTAAGGGTAATAACTTGTTGTTTATAACAGCCAATGAGGAAAAAGAAAATCAACTCGGTATTACTACTTGGGAACTTGGGATGCTTTCCATAACCACAACACAATAGCTATGCGGATTTCATGTCACTTACTGAGCTCACAGCATCAACAATAAATAAAGGAGCATGGCATACACGCGCGCACACACACACACACACACACGCACGTGTTTTTGATCAAACACATCATGAATTTGTTAAACTGAGTACACAATTTGTTGCGTTAAGAAGGTAAATATAAATACTCTGGACAGAACACAAGAGAAATTAGATCTACCATTTTCGTATTGTTCATCTTGGAGGTAGGCCTCTGCCCGGTCTTTCAAAGCATTCACATTTTGTGGGTCTGAGCTTAGGACTTCACTGCACACTGGGATTGCTTTAGCACCTTGTTGATCCTGTGAACAGACCAAATCATCCCTTTTTACTGTTAATGTACTCCAGATTTAGGATATTAAACTGTCAGGAGCAGAACAGAATTAAAAATAAACTGTGATTAGAGACACTTGGTGGTCAAAAAGGGAAGAGATGTTCTCACCTCAGAAAGGCAGTGGCATATGCGCTCCTTGGCATGAAGAGTGTACTGTGGTACATTTGGTTCCGTCTTCATAACTGACTCGTACTTACTTATTGCATCACCATACCTGTGTGGGAGGGGAAGAAATTGCCTTACAGTCAAGCTGCTAAAATTCATTTTACTGTTAGAAAGAAGTGTTTCCTGCCGGTTATACAGCCAGTCTACCCTATAAAAACTGACCACACATTCACACACGCACCTGCACCCTGACAGAAGGACTACACCAGGAATGTCCAATCTTATCCTCAAAGGGCCAGTGTGGGTGCACGTTTGCATTTCAACCAAGCAGTAGACACACCCTCCACCTGTTTCAATCGCTGAACTCAAAAAAACAAAAGAAAAGAAAAGACTACATTGCACATTAGTGTTTCATTTTTGAAGCCAGGTGGCAGCCAGTGAGACCGCTTTACTGTTGAAAATTAAACTCAAAAAGCATTAAAAGGTGGGGAAAATGGAAATAATTACATCCAAAATGTACACTTAATATTTTTTTTTTGCCAAATTTCAACTATGCAGAGCTTTTTTATATATATACTTTTGTTCAACAAATAGTGAAATTATTGGTAAAGTTATATAAAATTAAGGTATTCTGACCATCAGAAGTAAAATTTTCAGGGTTTTTGAGCTGTGTTGGCTTTCAACGGCTCTATTTTGAGATCTTAATGGCTGAAGTGCCCTTGAGCAAGGCATCTAACTGCTCTCCAGGCACTACAATGTGTGATAGCCCACTGCTTCGAGTGTGTGTGCTCACTTTGGATGGGTTAATGCAGAAGCTGAATTTCCCTTGCAGGATTAATACAGTACATCAGAAGTAAGTAAGTAAATAAATAAATAAATAAAAAACACCTTAAAGCAAGGTGGTCTCACCAAGATGGCTGACACCTGCTTAAAAATTGAAACACAAATGTGCAATCTAGTCCTTTTTTTTTTTTTTTTAGGTCAGTGATTGAAACAAGTGGAAGGTGTGGCTACTGCTTGGTTGAAATGAAAACCTGCAATTGTAACAAGTACAACTGCTGGAAGATTGTGAGAGGAGACACATGGATGTACAGACTTAAAGACACTGTATGGAATACGCAAAGTGATGTGACTAACACTGCACAGCGGGATATGAGAAGATTGCTTGTGTTTGGTGTTTGTACACAAATATCAAAATTGTAATGTTCTGACGGGATTTTTTCCACCAAGTTTTAACTTATAGAAGAACAAAGAGCACTATGCTAAACAAAATGAAGACAGACAGGGTAATAACACCATGGATTTTCAGCATTCTGAGTGGCACATCGAAAATATGCGCTGCTATCGACCAGGAGATTGCAAGTTCCAGGTTGATGCACACAGTACAGGAGTCCATGGGAGCTAATTGGCTGGGCTTTCATAGAAGGGAGGAATGGCATACATTAACCTCCCTCTCGCTTTAAGCGATCACCAGCCAATCATGGGCATCTGTGAGCTCATGCAAACAAGGGGTGGACAGTGGTTTCCTTTGAGTATGTTAGGGTGCCTCTAAATATGCATTTAAAGCAGTTCATAAAAAATGCAGTTGGCAGCATCACGTGTCACGGGTGGGGCACATGCGTGCATTTGCACCTCCCTTGTGGGTGGTGATCGCATGATTGCCATACTTGAAGGGTGGGAACTGGCTATGACTAAATTATTCATTGACATTTTTCACGGACAACTTGAATTGATAACAGGAACACATAACCACTTCATAAAGTCTTCCCCTGCACATCCCAAAGACTTTCAATAGGGGTAAGCTATCTGAGCCCCAATTTTATATCCGTGCCATTAAGGAAGAAAAACATCCAATGATGGGATAACCTGATCATTCAGTACATTCAGGTCGTCAGCGGGCTTCATTTTTTTCCCACATCATGTTGCTGAGTCTCAACCTGAAAAAACTAAAGCAGCAATGCCTTGGTGTTTATGCACTATAATTAAAGCTACAGGCTAATGGACGTACATAGATTGATCAATTAGCAAAAGGCCAATTTTCCTTAGAATGTGTCTTAAAAGGGAAATTAAACACAAACTTACTAAAAGCTTGCGTGCATAGTTTGTCTGTTTCTATTAAAACACACTGTTACAAAATGTATTGAACAATACTATTAATTGTAATCTTATTGCAATAAGAACCAAAAAAAAGAAAAAATCATTCTGACAGGTATATTGAGGTAAAAATATAATATCTAAAATCTAATAATCAAAAACACTGAAAATACCAATTTTTCAGAAAAATTGTCACAAATTTTATTTTTTGGACTTTTGAATAGCATGAATGAAACTTCAAACCATATAGAATGCTTTAACGAGTGAAGAAATTAAAAAATACACTAGTGTGTAGTGATGATTATATACATAACAAAATGCACTTGTAAAACCAAGTACAAAGATTTTATTTCATGTAATATTGGATCATATTGATGAGAAAAAGTAAACAAACAATATATAGTAATAACAAAAATAACAGTCTCTTTTTTGAGAAAAAAGGTCAATATTTAGTGTGGCCACCCTTTACTTTGATTACAGCATTTAACCTTTCTGGCATAGTGTTCACATATTTTTTAATTTCTTCACTCGCTAAACCATTCCATATGGTTTGAAGTTGATTCATGCTATGCAAAAGTCAAAAAAATAAAATTTGCAACAGCTTTCAATTTTTCTGAAAAATTGGTATTTTCAGTGTTTTTGTTTATTAGCCATACTTTTATCTCAATAACCTTGTCGGAATGATTGTTTTTTTTTTCTCATTGCCTACAATAGCATTGTTCAATACATTTTCACCAAAAAAAAATTATAGAGAAGTAATGTATAAGGAGCCCTTTTAGACAAAAGTGGTGGTGTAAAATCATCCCTGCACACTACTGTATATTCATGTTTAAAAGTAGAGTTTAGAAGACTTTCCTCTTATTTCATTTCAAGGGCTGAAAGAACAGAACCAGAAAATAGACATACATTTATTAAATGAGCAGTAGGAACAGACAGACACATGCTTTGAAAAGGAACGCAGACGCAGGGGTTAGCTGACAGGATGAAAAGTAATAGATAGCACTACATTAATCTTAAAAAATAAATAAATAAATGAAAATGTGAATTTAGGTGTAAATGTCTTGGTCCATTTTTCACCCGTCACATTACTATAAATCCCTTTCCTTTTTTTTTTTTTTTTTTTTTTTTTATAACTTGTGATTTGCTAGCATTACGCACCTCTGCTGCTGAATCAGCTCCTCAGCTGATATGATCTGCTTGTTGAGCTTCTTCACCTGCTTATAGTGGCTGAAGCACTGCTTGTGGTCTGGGTCCAGCTTCAAACACTCTCGCACTTCACTGCACAGAGAAATGTATTAAAAGCATGAATATCTCACTTGAACATGAAGTACAGATTATGACTACCATGAACTACAAGTTAATTCAAGGTTAAGGCTTTGGCAGCCAAGATCCTGCCACAGAACTACCAGCTCTGCATGTTGCAAGTTTGATAATATGACCAGATCACAATCTACCTAATGAAGGGTAATAGTACTGTTAATTCTAATGCTGCAAAGATGCTCCATAAAACAGAAACTTACTTGAGGGACATCTCATGATCCCCCAGGTTATAATAGATGGTACTAAGCTGGTAGAAAGCTTGTGTGTTGTCATTCTTCAGTTTAGATGCTGCTTTAAGGTCACTGATGGCTTTGCCCATCTCGCCCAGCTGAAGGAAGCACTCAGCTCTGAGCTCTCTCAAGTAAACGTCCCACACACATGTCTAAAGAAAACACAGTCACAGTAGTGGTGTAAAAATAATATAATGCCCTGAATTAACTGTGCTCAAATTTATTGGTTCATTTTCAATAAATGTCAGTCACTCAGCCACTGAAACACTAAACAAATCTACAGATGTCAAATGCGTAAGCTGACTCGTGCAATATTTTATGAATGAGTCATTAACTGGGGGGAAAAGTCAGTGAAATAAAGACTAATGTGTCAGATGTGCAGATGTGTTATCTGTTCAGAGTACATTGTGCTGCAAAGAAGGTAACATGAAGCACCACTACAAACCAAAACACAAGCAATCAAATTTGACTTGTCTTTATTTACAGCAATGAACTGATCAAGCATTAAAAGGTTGTCCTGATTGAGTTATCAGGACTTTTACAAGCAAGGGATTTTTATGCAGCTGGATCAAAGTACTCCCTTCCCTTGGTATCTTTTCTATTTTGTTGCCTACAACATAGATTCAAAATGGATATTTGGGGGTACCCAACATGTATTCAATTTATCCAACATGCAACAACCTTGAATATGCAAAATATTCGTTATTGTCAAGCAAACAAAAATAGTACAAAATCAAAAAAATATGAGCATGCATATTATATGCATATGAATATACTATTCACCCCCAATGTCAGTACTTTGCAGCAATTACATCTGCAAGTCTCTTAGGATATGTCTCTATAAGATTGGCATATCTAGCCACTGGGATTTTTTAAAGTTCCCGCCAATTAAAAACATCCCCACAGCATGATACTGCCACCCCCATGCTGCACTGTGAAGACGGCATTCTTAGGGTAATAAGAGGTGTTGGGTTTGCACCAGACATAACGTTTTCATTGATGATCAAAAAGTTCAATTTTACTCTCATCTGAACAGAAGACTACCTTCCATATGTTTGGGGAGGTTCCCATATGCTTTTTTTATTTCTGTAAGTAATGGCTTAGTGGAGTGTACATCTTAGAGTGGCCGTAGAAAACATACACCAGTCTCCACTGTGGAGCTTTCCAGGTCCTTCAGGGCTTTGTTGCCTCTAGGGTTTGCTTCAGGGTTTGTTGCCTCTGCTTTGTTCCTGACCTGTTTGGAGAGCTCCTTGGTCTTCATGGTGTTGTTTGCTTGAAAGTGCCCCTTGATTAGTGGTGTTGCAGACTTTGGGGCCTTTCCGAGAAGGCGTGTATATATACTGAGATGATGTGACACTTAGATTGCACACATGTGGACCTTATTCAACTAATTATCTGACTTGTGAAGGTAGCTGGTAGCACCAGATCTTATTTGGGGGCTTCATAGCAAAGGGGATAAAAACAGTTTTCTATTTTTATTTTTTTTTAACTTCAGTTCTTTATTTTTTTCATACACTATTTTGTATAGGTCCCTTACATTTTTTGTATTACACTAACACAGGCAACCAAGGTAAATAGATGAGAGCTATTTTTGTGACTGAATTACTCTCAATTTTAAATAATTTTTTCAATGAGGTTTAATGGGTAATTAAACAAGGTTCATTGTCAGTGTCATACAGTGTCAGAAGGTTGCATACACTATTCACACATTACTAGAGAGTAAATTTCAGGTTATGATGTTAACAGAGCAATAATAGTATAGTAGATAACTCACTTCAATAACGGTGTCCAGCAGTGCAGCCGCTGAGCTGTAGTCTTTGTGATTAAAACTGCTTTGAGCCTCAGTAACTAATCTTTGGATTTTATCCGATTTCTTCAGCTGACTCTGTGCTTCCTGCTCCTCTCTGCTGCTGGGGTTTGAGTTCAGCTACAGAGCACAGTGAAATAAAAGACATACACAAAGTATCATGTTTCTATCCTCTTGGTTTGATCATTTCAAGATCATCAATTCTTTCAGACAAAATAAATTTTTTATTCCGTTTTCATTTTATTCTCCAAACCGCTTTACCCTTCATTAGGGTTGCCAGGAGGCCGGAGCCCATCACAGCCGACTACAGGCAAAGGTGGGGTACACTATGAAGAGCTCACCAAACCATTTCAGGGTCAACACACATACACACACAGAACCATTCACAGCGAGGGGCAATTTGGAACAGCCAATTTTGCCAAATGTTAATGTCTTTGGAATGTGGGACAATGCAAGAGCACCTGGAGGACACACGCGTAAGCAGGAAGAGAACCAGCAAACTCCACACAGAAACGTCCTCGCCAACCCAGAACCCAGGACCTCCTAGCTGTGAGGTAAAAGTATGCACCACTACACCACCATATTGCCACCAAATTTTTATTAGCTTGTTTAATTGCTCATATAATTGTTTCTCTACAGCTTTAAATACACTTTGCACAAAAAGATTGTGCGGCTGAAAAGAATTGTATAAAGCCAATAACTGTATAAATAAACAAATCATGATCCAACATTATGAAGAGTGTGTACACTGCATGAACAAGCACATAAATGTATGTACTATTCTTTGAAAGCATGTTTAGTCCGATTCTTAAGTAAAGGTCAAGGGCAAATTCAACATGTACCATGGCATTAGATCGTTGAAGTGCATTATGGGTAAAGGAACTGTTAAACAACATCAAAAATGACCAATAGGTTATATGAAAGGGCGAACTAAGACATTCACTACAAAATAAATCATGGATGTCATAAATTACTTATAAAATCAATATGCAAATCATTCATGGTGGATTTCTCCTTTAAAGACTTAAAATCTGTAACAAGTCAGAGTTATTTACCACTTTTTTGAAGTCGCTCTCAGCTTCATCGAGCTTTCCCTGTTTCAGTAGTAGACTCCCTCTCTGAAGTCTTGCCTATCACAGACCACCAGTTACCACCAAGCCTTTTTTACACAACGTATGGCTTGTGTATTTAACTTCATTTCATAGGACTTCTCACGGAATAAAACTTACCGACGTGAAATCAGGTTTAAGTTCGATAACTTTGCTTAGATCTGGCAAAGCGGATTTAGACTTGCCCATGGCCAGGTAGATGGTGGCTCTTCTGTAGTAGGCCATGTAGTTTTTTGCATCACCATCTATATACAGAAGTCAGACAGAATATTATAAATGCAAATGAGGAAAGAAACAAGGGATGGTGACTTTCTGAGAAAGCCCATCAACTCACCAACAGCTGCGTGGAAATGGGAAAGTGCGTCAGCCAGCTGTCCGGCAGCCAGGAGCTTCTTCCCCATCTCCAGGTGCTTCTCTATGCTGTTCTCACTGCTGCATAGTACTCCTGTAATCAGAGTGAACCAGGATATAATATAAAAGTAAAAAAAACACAGTGACAAATCATTGTCTAGAATAATACCATTACATTTCACTATGCGTGTAATTATTATTATTATCATCATTATTGATAAAGGACACTGACACTGTAATTTGACAGTTTATTATGTATTTTATCAATATTATATATTATTTATCTCTTTATACGCTATTTTAAACATACTACACTTTTTATTCACATTAATAGCTTGGACTTTATCATAATCATCATCACAGCAGAGGTGTCTCATTATCACCAAACATCACTAATATCACAACACTTGTGTACAGTAGGAATAATCTTAGATCCACTCCTTGAGGTCAATGCAATCAAAAGCGAATATTTCTGCAGCTTATTTATGTGTCCAGCTGTGTGACAGTTCGGTTCCCATGCTTCATGTCTATCTATCTAGCATACACAACAAGTACTTTCTTACCTTCATATCGAAGATCCAGTAGCACAAGCACAAACGGCACATAATTTACTAGCTTGTACGCGACTGGTGTAATGGTTACCATGATATAACAGCTGTTTGTAAACTCCTGAAAGAGATTTCCACCCGCCACACTCGTCCTCGCTACAATGTTACCGCGCGAGCTACTCGCCAGGTCACTGATACTGTCCATTGGATCGTGGGTCGCTCCGATTGGCTCGTTGCTCTCAAGATCCTGCCTACCTTTCTGTGATTGGTCCAGGTTGCTCGAAATCACGCCTGTTCAGGCTGGTTCAACGTAGTCCAGCCACGGCATCATTAAGGGCCGGTTGTGCGTTCGAGGCGTGTATGAGCGAAAGGTTCGGTTACAATGTTGGAGAGAGAAGATAAACACAACGCAGGGGCTGGTTTTCTTACAAGGATGTGCATATGCTGAAATCATCTGTTGATAGGGGATTTTTTTTATGTTCAAGCACTGAATATTAGACTAATAGGGCAAGTAAGAAGTACATTATATGGTATGAACCCAGATGTGTGAAGTTGCTCCCCCCCCCCCTTACTCAGAATTTGAAAATAATTTTTCGTTTGTGCTATTAAGGTGTTCGTGTAATAATAAAATGCATTTTCTGGCATGTGACGTCACTCATCCCCCCCATCCCCCATGAGTTTTGAAAGAATTGATTTTGCAATTATGTTAAAGTTATCCACGTTTTATTCCTTACGCATGTGACGTCATCAGAACCCAAACAAGTTATGAGTTTGAAGTCATTTTCGTTTTATTTCTTACTGGGACCATCGAGGGGGGG
>JBCNYH010000012.1:48646871-48657168 GCA_039654325.1 Tandanus tandanus
TATAAATCCGACACAGTTCTCTCTTCTCTTAATCCGGTGATCTATTTGGCACTTACACACGCTACTGGAGTCTTCTTAAACTGAAATACTGTTGGAACAGCACCTTCCTTGAGGTTCAGTTTTAGTTTGGACCTTATTAATTCCACAGCCAGGTCCTGAACAAATGCATCTTGTGGAAAATGTTCACTGTACACAACATGATTGTTATTTGGCTAAAACCTCTGGATATAACCAACATCTCACTTCAACCACTCATCCTTCAGATAATGGTTTGAACAAACAAACTCCATATAATGAGGCATTTATTATCCAACTCTACCCTGCGTGTTCCACAATGGATTATAGCCCATTATATATGGGCGTATATAGCCCATTATATATGGGGTATATGGTCATTGTCATGTCATAATCACGAACTTTCTCATGCTTTTTGTAGCAGACGAGAGCTGATTAGGGGAAATAAAATCCTGGTTTATTTTCTTGGTAAAGATAATATGACCAACAATTGCTCTTCACTGCAATCTTTAACTACTTATGTTTATATAAATCGACATACTCAGTGAACATTCTATTCCCCTTTAAGTTTTAATTTTGGAGACTCTCCATTACCAACTTTGTGGAAGGAACAGGTGAACAGGTATTAAGTACAAAACATGATCAATACATCCATATAATATGGATGCAGTAAGGAAACACCTTCAGGAGCTTTTTGATTCAGGAGTCATATTAGAATCAGAGTCCCCATTTGCTTTCTCCATAGATATTGTAAGGAAGAAGGATGGCTTTGTCTGTCTTTGTATAGACTTCAGAAAGCTAAACCTTGAGACAATCAAGGACACATATGCCCTCTCTAATCTTGAACAGGTCAGGATATTGCCAAATTGAGATGGAAGAATACGAAAAGCATAAGACAGCATTTGTATACCTGCACGATTCCTGAACCAGCAGGAAAAATTTGTTGTGGCGGGGGAGTTTGCTGCACTGTTCTCCAGGCACCCCAATGTGTGGCAGTCCACTGCTCCGAGTGTGTGGCTCACTGTTTACGTGTGTGTGCTCACTTTAGATGGGTTAAATGCAGGGGCAATAATTTTTACGTGATTAATACAGTATACCAAACCCCCCCCCAAAAAAAATGTGTCATCCACTTTCCAATGTCTTATGGAAATGTGCATGGGAGAGATTAACCTAACGGAAGTTTAACTGTTCGGTGACGACCATATAATTTTCTTATCAACCTTGGCAGAGCATACACAATGTATGAAGCATGTCCTGCAGTGACTAAAGAAATATGGACTGAAGTTGGTGCTAGGAAAATGCAATTTTCTTTCAGACCTTAGTCAGATATGAGGGTAGGATGAAAGGTTCATAGGCTGACCATGAATGCAATGGTCAAATTTGACCAAATTGTTTTTTTGTAGATTGTCATGGCAAAAAAAATGTCCAGTTTATGACACAAGAGATCCAAATTTGCTTTTCAGGTGTTTATTCAGCCTTTAGCAAAAAGTAACTTACAATCACTCACACAAAGGAAACTGTTCCAAGATCGGACCCTCCAACCAGCCCTGCATTGGCTTAAAACGTGCTAACTCCACTCTGCTTGGTTACCATCCTTTAGATCAAATTGAATCCCCAAAATTCCTCCTCACTCCCATGACTAATTCTAGACTCTAATTGGTCCATCAAGACCAATCCTTTTGATTAATCCCTCTCTCACGATTATTTTATAATCAGCAGAGGGCCTCAGATCCCTTCTGAATCGCCGCTCGTCACCTAGCCTTCCACAAATGCCACGTCAAACTATGGCTCTCTTTAACTCTACAAGGACACCATATGTCATCTCGTCCTGGTGGGTCTTACCTTGACGCCAACTGGTGGAGTTCCTGTTTTTATGCATCATTTGTATGCTGAATTCTAGGATTTTGAAGACTAGTTTACATTAAATTTCCTTTATCAGACAGTCACGTCCCCATGTTTAGGTTACAGAGCTAGAACATACTTCCTGTACAAGGTTGGCCGAGCAATCCTTGTAACAAAGTGGAAGTAATAAAATACTCTTACACTCACTGAAGTGAGTGTAAGATTATTTTATTGCTTCCATAAAATATAGGACTTTTCATTAGAGATCATTATCATTGGATAGCTCTTCATTTCAGGATTACAAATGTCTTTAAATGAAGGAAATATGATCACTTATTCAAAAGATATTACAATTTTTGTATTCATAGAAAAGAACCAATTGGGACCCACAAATTCAGGAAAAGCTGTGCTGCCAGGCAGTATGACTGATCACATATACTCATGGTGAGTGTTTAAAATGAAACCTTAGTTAAATTTATATAGAATGGATTTATAAAATTTGAGATGTTGTTGATGTAGTTAATGATCAATAATTTATTTGAGTACATGATAGGGAATTCCAGCAATTTGCATAAGATTTATGGATGACCAAAAATATGACATATGCCACCCAGTCAGACCAGGCAGGCCACAGGCTCTCCTTGGGTCATGGGTCCAAAACACACACACAGCGCCCCTAGTGGCTCCTGATACCCTGACTTTTATTTCCCTCACAGTATCCCCTCTGGTCTACACACTTCTTCAATCAACGTTGCAGTGCTTGGATCCCCTTGGTATAGAAGCTCTCGTCTTGATGGTGACATGGCTTACTATGATCTTGGCTCCTTTTCAACAGAATCAGAATACTTTATTTCCATTTCCAGCATTTGACAGACAGCATTTGATTATCCAGAGCGACTTACAATTATCATTTTTATACAACTAAGCAACTGAGAATTAAGGGCCTTGCTCAAGGGCTCAACAGTGGTGATAGTGGGGATTGAACCGCTGACCTTCGTCTAAGTAACCCATCGCCTTAACCACTAAGCCACCACTGCCCTTTATTGATCCCGGAGGAAATTGTGTAAAACAATAAATACAAGAAAAAAAAATTTAAGTAAGAAAAAAAGAGTTCAAAGTACGGGAAGGGCAGGAGCGACTGAAAAGGCTGCATGCCTGTTAACACATGCACACTGAAAAACAGGAATAATGAATAATTTTCAGGCTTTGCTTGATATTAGAGTTCAGCCAAGGGTACCCTCACATCATCAAGTCTCTTAGCAAACTAACCTCTGGGTATTAAGCACTTAGAAAGGGGAGCAAGAAACCTGGAAAAGGTGCAACCCTAGAGTACCACAGCCCTAAAGAGCCTTGATGTAATATTCTAAAAACTGACTTTGGCCGCTGTTTTGGATTTTGCAGACCACAAGCTGCCTCATTTCCTACACAATGCTGCCAAATCAGCTTGGAGGCTGCACTGCATCAGCTCCTGAATGGCCAACCAAAAACCACAGCTTGTCTTCATCTTCATCCTCTTGTTCCAGGGTCGGGTCGCGGGGACAGCAGCCTAAGCAGTGAGGTCCAGACGTCCCTCTCCCCAGCCACTTCCTCCAGCTCGTCCAGGAATACGCCAAGGCGTTCCCAGACCAGCCGAGAGACATAGTCCCTCCAGCGTGTTCTGGGTCGACCCCGAGATCTCTTCCTGGTTGGACATGCCCGAAACACCACACCAGGGAGGCGTTCTAATTAGATGCCCGAGCCACCTCAACTGGCTCCTCTCAATGCGAAGGAGCAGCGGTTCTACTCCGAGTTCCTCTCAGATGACAGAACTTCTCACCCTATCTCTAAGGGAGAGCCCTGCCACCCTGCGAAGGAAGCTCATTTCAGCCGCTTGTATTCGCGATCTTGTTCTTTCGGTCACTACCCAAAGCTCGTAACCATAGGTGAGGGTAGGAACGTAAATCGACTGGTAAATTGAGAGCTTTGCCTTCCGGCTCAACTCTCTCTTCACCACGACGGACCGGTACAAGCTCCGCTTTACAGCAGAGGCTGCACCGATCCGCCTGTCAATCTCTCGCTCCATCATTCCCTCACTCGTGAACAAGACCCCGAGATACTTGAACTCCTCCACTTGGGGCAGGACCTCATGCCAGACCCGGAGGGTGCATTCCACCCTTTTCCAGCTGAGACAGCTTGTACACAATGAAAAAGTGTTTTCAAAGAAATGCAGTACCTGGCCCATAAGCTTCAATTCTTAGCCCTCAAATGGGCAGCCATGAAAATATTTTCTCATTACTTATATGGCATGGACTTCACAACGGTGACTGACATTGACCCATTTACTTATGTTTTGACATCTTTAAAATTTGATGAAATGAGCTAAAGGTGGCTGTACTGCCTCTCCACTTATTCTTTCTGACTCTAGTAGAAAGGGACAATCAAATGAGGGGAATCCATAATTTTCAGCAGTGGCAACCTCTTAAATTATCGTAAATACCTGTAAAAAAGCAGTTTGAGGAGGTAGTTTCAGCTTAAGTGAATACATAGAGTATATACATATACAAATTTCTATAATAAGGCTACCTTTTTATTTGTAAATTTGATATGTATCACTCTATTCAATATATTGCTGGTGCTCTTTTTAAAGAATGCCGAATTTCACCGATTATCAAAAAGAAAATGGCCCGTGTATGTACTTGTATTTTTGGACTTTTATTTTAGTCTTCCTAGCTGATTTACTTTGGTCCTATATGTTAATATTCAGATATACAGTATTGCAATTTGTTTGCATGGTTATTTAAGAATTTCAAGAAAGTAAATTCCAAGAAAAGCAATGACAAGTTAAATGTAGATGCTTAATTCAGTGAATTATACCAATATTTATTTTTACAAAAATGTACAGTACAAAATAAATTACCAGCCATTAACCTATAAAACACACAAACCACCCAATTATCCATCTTTGAAAGGAGTGCAGCATTTCTTTTCATGCAAAACTAACTTCAATGTTCCAGCAATTAAGTTAAAATGTTTTGAGTTTTCTTAGACTTTGGTGTCCATAATGACGTAACCTTCAGAGTTTTTGAGCCTCACACGGCCAGTGGGGTAGCGGGTCTCTTGTCGTCCATCTGAGTAAACAGTTTTAACTGTGCCATCAGGGTATTCCCTTCTTTTAAATTCTGCAGTATGGAGCTCTCGCTGACCCGTGTTGAACCGGATTTGTTTTGTGCCATCCCTAAGAAACAACCATGCATAACTGAATGAATACTACTTCAAAATTCTGGTTACATTAACAGTAAACTATTGAAACTCCATTGATGATGCCAAAAAAATTAAAGTTATCAGTCTTTTTTTTTTTTAGACCTATCTGCTTACACTTCACAATTCAAGGTCAGTAAAAAATAAACATATGAATAAAACAAATAAATAAAGCAGATGTGCTTACGGATTTTGCTGTATTACTGTGCCATCTACAAGCACACTCTCCTCTCTCCCATCAGGATAGAGATTCTTGACAGTCTGATCAGGAAATATGATTTCCTTATGACCATCTCTAAAATGTTTTTCTGAAAGAGACACAGCATGACTTGAAGTTCTAGAAATGCAACTGTACACACATTCATCAGTTTCCTATAGAAATAAGACTTTACCTATCTGGTTGTTAGGGAACTGGAGCACTTCCATACCGTCAGGGTAGGTGGTGTGTGTGGTTTGCGCATTTGCATGATAATAAATCTGCAATTCATTAGGTAATAAGAAGAGTTCCAGGTATTATACAACTTATTTTTTTAATACAAATCCTGTAGTAAAAATCCAATGCAGATAAAAGAAAGTGCTACCAAACCATCTAATTGATTGTTCTATAATATATGCTATACCATACAAAAACCCCAGAACATACTTCCCCTTACCAAGGTGCTCAGACTTCAAACTGAACCACTGAATTGGCACTATTCACTTTATTCAATATTTAAGTGCATGTTAATTCATTTTTAAATGCTACATCAAAAGGACAGTATACTTCATTAAAAACTGTTGAAATAATGTGCCTCACCACTCTTTGATCAGGCATTAACTGCTTGATGTCTCCATTGAAAAAAGTGATTCTGACTGACAGTCCGTCAGCAGACAATTCTTTCCTTGTACCGTTGGGAAAAACTGTAAGTCGTCCTCCGTCAGGAAGCAGCTTCTCAATCTAATACAAGCAGACAAAAAAATAAATAAAATTAAATAAAAAATTTTTAAATTAAAAACCAATGACAGTGTGACAGTTATCTGGAATGTTAAATACAACCTCTGGCAAAAATTATGGAATCACTACACTTGGAGGATCAGTCAGTCATCTTCTGCTTGATCCCGGGTCGGGTCGCAGGGGCAGCAGCCTAAGCAGGGAGGTCCAGATGTCCCTCTCCCCGGCCACTTCCTCCAGCTCTTCCGGGGGGACGCAGAGGCATTCCCAGGCCAGCCGAGAGACATACTGTAGTCCCTCCAGCGTGTTCCGGGTCGACCCTGGGGTCTCTTCCCGGTTTGCCATGTCCGGCCACAGCTCCAGGCTGCCTCCTCAATAATGGAGAAACGGAACATGTCCCATTTGGACTCTATGTTCCCGACCTCCTTTGGGATGTGGTAGTAGCTCTGCCAGAGATTGGAGTTGAAGGCTCTTCTGACGGGAGACTGCGACAAATTTTCCAAGTAGACCCTAACTACACGCTTGGGTCTCCCAGGTCTGAGAGCCACCGGAGCCAGCTCACCACCAGGTGGTGATCAGTTGACAGCTCAGCTCCTCTCTTCACCCGAGTGTCCAGAACATGCAGCCACAAGTCCGATGACATGACTACAAAGTCAATCATCGAACTGTGGCCTAGGGTGTCCTGGTGCCAGGTGCACTTATGGACACCCTTATGTTCGAACATGGTGTTCGTGATGCACAAACTGTGACAAGCGCAGAAGTCCAACAACGAAACACCATTCAGGTTCAGATCGGAGAGGCCGTACCTACCAAACACACCCTTCCAGGTCACACTGTCTTTGCCCACATGGGCGTTGAAGTCTCCCAGGATGACGAGGGAGTCCCCAGGGGGAGCGCTAAGGGTGGGTACTCTGAACTGTAATTTGGTGCATAAGCACAAACAGTCAGGACCCGTCCCCCAAGGGAGAAGCGGAGGGAGGCTACCCTTTCGTCAACCAGGGAGAACCCCAACATGTGGCCGCTGAGACAGGGGGGGCAACAAGGATGCCCACACCGGCTCGCTACCTCTCCCCATGAGCAACTTCAAAATGGAATAAAATCCAGCCCCTCTTGAGATGGGTTGTTCCAGAGTATAAGCTATGTGTCGAGGTGAGCCCAACTATGTCTAGTCAGTATCTCTCAACCTCGCGCACCAGCTCAGGCTCCTTCCCCGCTAGAGAGGTGACATTCCAAAAACTTGGAGGATGTTCATCTTAAACTTTGTTTTTCAAATAAACAAAATCACAGATATGACAATTATTTTAGCTTGAGATCTGAACATTTTTGCTTTGTAAACCATACCTCAAACAAATTAAACTATTTTAATTATTGGCATATACCGTATTTTCTGCACCATAAGGCGCACCGGATTATAAGGCGCAGTCTCAATTCGTTCGTCTCAGAAATGCAAACTACAAGGCAATTTCATATTTTTTTCCCTCTATTATTGTGGGAAAAAATATATGCTATTAATTAAATATTTTAATTTAATTGGTTTGCGGTATGTATCACAAAGCCAAAATCTTTATCAAATATAGTTTCCATCATGTCTGTGCTTGATTTGATATGTAGAAATTTAAGGATGAACATGCTCCAAGTGTGATGATTCCATAATGTTTACCATGGGTTGTAACCGAAAATGCCATCATAAACAAACAAATAAATAGCACACCACCTTTGGTCAGTGTGTAATTTTCATTCATACTGAATGTAACAGCTTTTGATTTCTTTGAATAAAAAAACAACAATAATATGTTTGCACACTTTTACAAAACAGCTCATTGAAATCAACCCCCCTGAATTTGTTTTACCTTGCCATCCAGGTGTTTGATTTCTTCCTGTTCAAGTTCAGATTTCCCTTGGTCCCCTTCCTAAAAAAGAAATACATGGGAGATAAATGCCAATATGCATAAAATTGAATATTTAAAAATTTAGATCATTGTGAAGGATCCTTCTGTAGGAAAAAACGTACTTACAATGACTGAGTGGGTGGAGTTTTTACTTAACCGACAATCATGGCTTTTTCCCTCATATACAATTAGATGATCCAAGATGTTGCATGGACCAGCCACTGGGCATGACTCCTTTTGCCAGTCTAGAGGAAAATCATGTATGCAGTTATATCAAAAAGCATTAAATTGAACATTATAATAAGGCCAGCTGAATTTGATTCTTAGTTTCTCGCCAGCCACTACAGGAAAAGTAAGAAGAGTTTTTGATCAACTTTCATCTTTGAACATCTGATTCAAAGTAGTTCAACTCACAATGTAAAGAAAAGCGTGAGGGATTTTGGTCAAACTTCCAACACCGTGCCAGATCTTATACAAAGACACTTTGTCAAGCTAATAAAGTCCTAGTGTCAAGATATTATACTGCTATTTTTAGACTTCATATATATATTCTACAAATAAAAAGAAAACTGTTCACCATCTGACAGGTGAAAAGACATTTATATATTTATAACAATGCTTTTTAAAACCCTTAATTCCCACTCGAACAGAAGTAGTTAAGAAATCCGAAAGTCATGGCTAATGACGTATACAGGGGAGTGTTGTGTGTTAACAAGTACATGGTGAGTGGAGAACACGAATAGCGGAAGATACAACCAAAATGGAATAAAGTGCTCTGATTCAGGTTGAACAGAGAATCAAATCAAAATTCAAACTCCCTCAGAGAGAAACGTGCAGCCAAACCAATATGAACCGCATACATCAGATTCGGACTCTCAACATACACTGAGAATTAGGGTGTGTCTAAATTTCCAAGTTTTGAAATAAATGGTGGCCAGGTTTTCATTGTGTGCCATATGGGAGAAACAGGCTACATGGTAAATTTGACAAAAATCGGAGTGAATTTAGAACTTGCTCAAAGCACAAATAGTCACACCATACGCAACATATTGGCGGAAATTATTGGCTTTTATTTGTAAAAATTGAATGATAACGAAAACAGTTTTTGGTCATTTCCCTTTATTGCTTTTGGGAATTTACTTCGGTGGTGTTTATTCACTTGCAAAACAAACTGTTTCTGTTCTTCATTGTGGGTCAGAGAGTCATTGAAAAACTGCATGAAAGCCACTGCTCTTTCTGCCAAAAAATTTGTCACTCGCAGGGAAAGTAGGGGCAGTGGTGGCCTGGTGGTAGGGTGCTGGATTACTGATCCCAAGGTCAGGGGTTGAAGCCCCACGGTCACTGTGTTGTCACTGCTGTCCTCCCAGTGCAGCTAACTGGGTTATCAAAGAACAGCCATATCCCTCACTGTCTGTTGAGCTGGCATGTAAAAGAACCATTGCTGACTTTTGTTTGCAAAACAAACTGTTTCTGTTCTTCACTGTGGGCCAGAGATTCATTGAAAGCCACTGCTCTTTCTGCCAAATCATTTGTCACTCCCAGGCAAATGAATTGGCCCGATGGAAGGGTGATAAAACTAAACTTGCTGCTAAATTTGAATGGAGAAGGGCTGAAAAGTATAAGAAAAGAGTTCAGTACATACAACAAAAAGCTCAGAACTTCTCTTCAACAAACTGAATTTGACCATTCCTACTAGTGAATTGTACCTTTTACTGTGAAATGAGCCATACATACATATATACACACACACACACACACACACACACACACACACACACACATACATACATACATACATATACACATACATACATACATACATATACACATACATACATACATATACACATACATACATACATATACATACATATACACATAAATCCCCTGATGAGTGGGCAACCACGAAACAGGCTTGTCGGGACAAAACTGTAGTACTTTTATTTTTCCCCACATACAATATATTTAGCTCTACTTCGACGTATTGAGCACTGTTCTTCGGAAAATCGACTCAGGATTTTATATATATATATATATATATATATATATATATATATATATATATGAAAATAAATAAATGCTCGTACAAGTCCGGGAATCGATGATGGAAATCCGGGTCGGTCATGATTTTGCAACTTCCCTCCTGTCTGGCCTGTTCCCGTCCGAGTGAGAGAAAAAGAGGTTGTTAGGTATTCTTATAACAGTGTAATGGTAAAAGAAGAGTTTATTTGTGCTAGGTGCAAGCAGGGACTCCGGCATGACTAACTATGGCAGCATAACTAAAAAGAGAGAAACCAGAAGGAAGACAAACATGAGGGCACCCTGTAACGTTGGGCAATCAGCCATTCCACTGTCAACGGACCTGGGTGAGCATGTAGAGTGA
>JBCNYH010000012.1:48658949-48670273 GCA_039654325.1 Tandanus tandanus
AAAGGAGAAAGGGAAAAGGGTGTTTTGTAAAGAAAAACGGGGGTGGTCCCCGGGGGGGTAAAGGGAAACCTGGGGTTACGTTTTTCCAATTCAAACCCCCACCCCCCCCCCCCCCCCCCCCCCCAGATTGCCATGTCACAAGACTTAAATTGAATAAGAGATCGTTCATGCAACATTGACAATAAAGATCTCTTACCTTCTCTTATCTCTTACTAAATTTGAGTCTTGTGACATGGAAATCAGGTAAAAAAATGAGTTGGGTTTTGAATAAGCTGGCTAGTGTTGCTGGTAACTGTGGTGAATACTGAGGATAGTGTTTTGATATACATTACAAACTCAAGTCATATGTCCTACTTAATTGCAAATAATAAAATTACCTGACTAATCAAGACCTGTTCTCTGATTTGCACAGAAAACCTGTGCTCAGTTTTACATACGTGACTCGCTCCTGCATAATACGGATTAAGTCACAAGGTAGTGTTTTGAGTAAGAGCCAAAGTAAGTTGAAAATGGCTTACCTGGACAAAAATACATCCTTCAAATCATAATCCTTGACATGACCAAAAAAAACCCACAATCTATCCATGCTAAAATGCTTGTTTAACGCTTAAGAGTCCAGGGTGCAATTGACCATTTTTGATTTTACCTTTAATTTTCACCTTAAAAAACTGCTTACCTTGCCTTGTTTGGTGTATTTTTTTAAGCACAACCTCACCTTCCAATTGTTTTTTTATTTTGACATACTATATGTCAATGACCTAAAATAATGCGTAAAAAACGTTTTAAATTAAAAGTTAAATTAAAAGTATAAAATTATTAATCATAACTCTGATTTTACTTGGCCTATCAGCACCATTTGAAAACTGGTATATAGTTTGAAGTCTGCACTTCTGACACAAGTTCAAACTGAGACTCAGCAAGACCACAATTTCCTGCTACGTCTTCTGAAATCGGCCATGTGATTTGGACACACTGGTGCGTCCATCGACTCCTAAAGTTTAAGAAAGGGTTCCATGTCCAAGTTGTTGTAAAACAATGGAAATATCCACTTATTGTGCTAATTTTCAAAACGCTTTTGTGATTGTTCAGGGTATTTCCCTGTTATCCATATTTGGTACCAGAACACTAACTACTTACGGAATCCCAGAAGGACTCCCTGAATCATATAACGGTAAACCAATGAGAAGCTTCAAAACAGACATGATTCAGTGTAAATAAATCTCATCTGCTGCTAGGAAGATTGCGCTGATTGGCCGAAAGCCAGATTCATTTAGCACATGGATGTAAGGGAGTTTCAAATGCAGATATTCCGAAATTGGTCCTGTAACTGTAATTGCTATTTTCTCAGAAGTAGCATTCCTTGATTAGCGATATACAAAGTGATATACTGTAACTCAGTCAATTTTCATGCTATAATCATGTATTACACCTCATTTTGAAGCATATTAGATTCTCTTTCCAAATAAATGAATATCTCAGTATGTCATATTTCCTACTTAATCCGTATTATGCTGAAACTGGTCACATATCTGAATTTTTACATTGCCACGAGCCTAATTTATATGACCCTTACAGCCTTAGGGTCGTAGGGACCATTCAAGATAAATAAAAAATAAATCTAAAAATATCTGGCACTGCTCGAGTGTTAACAAGAAGTGCCTGTAGCAAACAGCCTGTGAAAACATAGTATCCCCTTCGCTTCACAAGGGATACAATTATGCACCTTAGGCTCATGGAATGTCATGAAAATTTTAATTTTCCTCAAAGTCCTATATAGGGGTATATTTAGTGACATCTCCCTTGCCATCAGGGCATAATTGTCAATTAATGTATGCTGAACCCTATATTGTAGCAGCATATCATATCTGTATTTATTTTAATACCATGGTACCCCCCATTTCTAGAAAATCCTGCTCCTTAAAGCATGAAAAAAGAAGTCCTTTCAAACCTGTAGAGCATGTAGTAACTGAGGACTTGGCTGGAATTGTAGAAGGATTCTGAACTTCTACGCTTTCAGTCTTTTTGCTGTTTTCTGGTGTGCTGCTCTTAATATCAGACAAAGGGCTCTGAGAATACAGAAAAAAATCTAAATTAACAGTGGTATCTTTGTCTATATATATTTTTTTTCTGATGAAAGGCATTTTCTGTGTACCTTCAATTTTGTCCTGGTGTTACTGTTACTTCTGGATGCACTGGACCGACCTCTCTCTTTCTCTTTTTTCGGTTCAGACTCAGCATTTTTCCAGGTACTGAGGCGAAGTTTTTCCAGCATGCGAACCTGGTCTCGTAAAGTAGTATTCTCTGCACGGAGGGTGTCTATCTGCTGTCTTAGACGGCTGTGTGTGCTGGTCCAGCGAGTCTCTCGTTTTTTTAAATCCTCCTGTAGAGTGTGCAGTTGCTGCTTTAGAGACTGTCACACACACACGCAAACACACACACGCACACAGAATGAAAACTCAAGAGTATATTTGACATCTGTTGAGGAGTACACATTAAAAAAAAAAGCCCACAATACAGGTGAAACTCGAAAAATTTGAATATCGTGCAAAAGTTTATTTATTTCAGTAATTCAACTTAAAAGGTGAAACTAATACATTATATAGACTCATTACATGCAAAGTGAAATATTTCAAGCCTTTATGGCTTACAGCTTATGAAAATCCCCAAATCCAAAATCTCAGAAAATTAGAATATTGTGAAAAGGTTCAATATTGCATGGTCAAAGTATCACACTCTAATCAGCTAATTAATCCAAAACTTAAAAATTAATTCCTGAGCCTTTAAATGGTCTCTCAGTCTGGATCAGTAGAATTCACAATCATGGAGAAGACTGCTGACAGTTGTAAAGAAAGCCATCATTGACACCCTTCACAAGGAAGGAAAGCCTCAAAAGGTAATTGCAAAAGAATTTGGATGTTCTCAAAGTGCTGTATCAAAGCACATTAATAGAAAGTTAAGAGGAAGGGAAAAGTGTGGAAGAAAATGGCACACAAGCAACAGGGATGACCGCAGCCTGGAGAGGATTGTCAGGCATGGGGGAGCTTCACAAGGAGTGGACAGAGGCTGGAGTGCATCAAGAGCCACCACACAGAAGGGTCCTGGAAGGGCTTTAAATGTCGTATTCCTCTTGTCAAGCTGCTCCTGAACATCAAACATCAGAAGCGTCTTACCTCATTGCCAATAGAAAGATGAGAGACATGAGACCGAACAATGCAGAAGAGCTGAGAGCCGCTACTGAAGCATCCTTTTCTTCCATAACACCTCAGCAGTGCCACCGGCTGATAGCATCCATGCCACGCCGCATTGAGGCAGTAATTCAAGGGGCCAAAATCAAGTACTGAGTACATATGAATGATTATACTTTTCAGAGAGCTGACATTTCTGTATTTAAAATACAGATTTAAAATACTTTTTTATTGATTTCATGTAATATTCTAATTTTCTGAGGTTTTGGATTTGGGGTTTTCATAAGCTGTAAGCCATAATCATCAAAATTATAACAAATAAAGGCTTGAAATATTTCACTATGCATGTAATGAGTCTATGTAATATATTAATTTCACCTTATACGTTGAATTACTGAAATAAATGAACTTTTGCACAATATTCAAATTTTTCGTGTTTCACCTGTATTAGAACTAAAAGAAAAGGTGGTGATGGAAACCTGCATCTCATCTCGTTCCTGTTTGTCAGGTCTTGCCCTTGCAGCAGCTGCATGTTTCTCAAACAACTTTTTCTCACGCTGAAGCTTCCGGACTTCCTCACACTTAAATTCCTCCCATTTGGCAAGTTCATCTGCCATGTTCCTCTGAAAATCTGCTCTCTCTTTCCTATATGAAAAGAATGTCAGCAAAAGGATGTTTATTAAATGGAGCAAGATCATTAGGATTTTAAAAATTCCAATACTGTTTACCAATATGAATACATTTATCAATAATACTCTACATAATTTAAAAAAGAAAAAAAGGAAGTGACACAAAGATGTGTTCACAGCTTTGGTTGAAAAAAAATTAACACCACAAATACAGAGAGTAAAAGCATTTGTCCAGAAGCTTATCAGTAATTCGGTACTGAACAATCAGACTCCAGTACCAATTTAGTACAAAGTTCTCGAAAACCAAAGGGTAAATATGGAGAAAAATATGCCGTCTCAGTGATTAACAATTCCATTGCTATCAGACAAGGACAGAAAACCGAGATTGCAGTCTATTAATGGCTACATCCATCATAAGAATCCAAGTCAAACTTGTTTCATGAACCTGACAAATATGAAGGATTTGCATGATGAAATTCTGTCAACACGGAACAGAATCTCCAAAGAATGCTTCAAAATCTGCTGCAATCCAAACCACAAATAATTAAGGTTGTTTTGGGAACAAGGTGAAGCCCTATCCAGTATTAGTGTAGTGTTCCTAAGAGGGCACTAGAGTATACAGAATAACCGATCAGCTATAATGGTGTGCCCACTCTTATCCGCAAAGGGCCAGTGTGGGTGCAGGTTTTCACTTCAACCAAGCAGTAGCCACAACATCCACCTGTTTCACTCACTGCTCTCAAAATAAAAAAAAAAGTAGATTGCACAATAGTGTTTCAGTTTTGAAGTTGAGTGGCAGCCATCTTGGTGCGTCCACTTTACTGTTGAACGTTATACACAAATAACATGAAACGATGGAGAAAATGGGAATAATTAAATCCAAGATGTAAATTTAATTTTGAAACCTTTTTTTTTTTTTGCCAAATTTCAGCTATGGAGAGCTTTTTTTTTCCAATTAGTTACAAATATCAGTGAAATTGTTGGTAAAGTTATATGAATTTAAGGTATTCTGATCGTCAGCAGTAAAATTTTATTTATTTATTTATTTTTTTTAGATAAGTGATCGAAAGAGGTGAAAGGTGTGGCTACTGCTTGGTTGAAGTAAATACTTGCAGCCACGCTGGCCCTTTGCGGATAAGATTGGACATCCCTGAGCTATAACATTAAAACCACTGACAGATGAAGCAAATAACACTTATCTGAGGTTCCAGTAGGCAACAGGTTGTACCCACCAAATATGGCCCAAGGCAGAACAAGTTAGGAACCAGCAACAAAGTTCATCTATACATCATACACCATACAGCAAATCTTTGATCATATCCACTGTCAGAACCTCCCCAGATGATAATGAAGCAGGGGGCATTTAGAGAAGGGACCTGCCACTGTTAAAAGCTATAAGTAATTAGCATATACTACAAGGCACGATCTGACTGGTTCACTATCTCTGAATCATAATTCATTATTCTGAATGGATAGTGCTTGAATCAAAATTACATACCCTCACTGTTCGTCATAGGCTCTCGGGCAGGCAGCATAATCACGCATGGAGCAGGAAAAACCCCCCACAAAAATCCCATTCCTGTCATTTTTCCTGTCACCAGGGTAAACAAGACGCATCACACACAGAGCTTTTAGCCAGCTGAAAGCGCATGGATCGGGAGCCCAGGGGGCTGAGCCTAGCTGGGAAGGTTACTAATTTCTAATGGTATGATAGGCCTTGACATGGATCCCACTACAATTGAGGCCACCTCAAATGACAGCACCAAAATAAGCTAGGTCATTCTAACAAGGCAACCACCAGGAATCACCCTGTACTCATTGCACATCGATCCATGCCACTGGGACAGGAATGCCAGACATTTTCATTGGTGGTAGGGGTCCGCCAGACGTAAAAAGATGGAGGTCCAAAAATTGAGCTAGATCAGCTCATTAACTTCTTGAAATATTCAGCATAAATCCCCTTAACATAAATGACAACTGCCAGACATTTTCTCTGGTGGGGTGCCTCTGCCAAAGATGTCCGAAATGGCCACACCTCAAAATGAGCCAGATCAGCTTTTTGAGTAACCACATGAAACCTGCTGAAAAATTTTAAGCATAACCTTAGTTATCATCAGTGACCAATGCCAGACATTTTCTACGGTGGGGTACCTCTGCCAGACTAAAAAAGGACCAACCAAAATTTGATGCAACTATCAACTGCAAGTTTAATCACTAATTAATTTACAGAGGACAACAGACCAACCCAGCCTTTTGGGACAATCCTAAGATGTGTCCATAATGGTTATCCTCTCTGAGACCCCTATGAATGACTACAACAAACCAACCCAGCTTTTTGGGGCAATGTTGCTGTCCATTTTGACAAAGTTATCCAACACACAAAGTGATGGCAGGGCTAAAATCTTTTGTACACTACTGTAGATTAAGTCTCCATAAGAGTTATCTTTTCTGACACCCTTATTAAAGTAGCTCTGTTCTGCCAAGATGAAATGGTTTTTATATTGAATGTTAATTGTTTGCCCATCCTGTTTTGTGATGGTGTGGGATAAGGATACTGGGAGGATTTTTTCTTAATTACTTCTTATCAAGGAGGTCCATGTTCTCGAAGCATGTAGTCGTTGTTCATGAACAGTTTGATGCAGTTTTATCCTTTACTTTGTCGTGTTCACGTGAAACGTTTGTGTTCGAGTTCTGGCAGCCTCTGGCTGGCATGGAGTAAATATGCTTTATTGGAAGTAGTACATTGACCAACTGTCTCAGTGACCCAGCTGTCTCGATGGGATCACCACCTTATCGTGGTGAGGCAGTTTGCGTGCCCCAATGACCCTTAGGGCGATGTCGGCTGGAGTCTTGTACTCCTGGCAGGGTCACTCATGCCGAACAGGCCAAAGGATAGGGGGCCAGGCAAAGAGTAATCCCATTCTCATTTCCTTTCCCATTCCCTCCATACAACATTGCATCACCACCATACACCATTCATTCATTCCACCATCACCTACATTCTGGAGAGGACACTCCAGCTTCGCCTTTGGTGTGGACACAACACGGGGAGCAACAGATACCAGTTATAAGCCATTGCTCAATTGGCGTAGAGCGCGGCGCCAGGGGATGCTTCTGATGGTGGGAGAGTCCTTCGGGTCTCACTGGACAGCCATCGCCCGCCTTAAGCTGGGCAGCCCGCCCCCAGTCAGTAAGGTGCTGTCCCGCCACGGACTGCTATCTTCATTGGGTGCATGGGGATTAGAAATTATCCGAACAGCAGATCGCAAACACTGTACCAAACAACAACAGAAGAAATCATTCAAAATGGATCCCAGTCCTAAAACTGGGAAGTTGGAATGTCCGGACAATGTTGACCAGCCTTTCTGAAAACCTGCAAGACATCAGTGACTTGAGGAAGACAGCAGTCATTAACAATGAGCTGAAGAGACTAAACGTGGACATCGCCACCCTCCAGGAAACAAGGCTTGCAGACTCAGGTACCTTGAAAGAGAAGGACTACACATTCTATTGGCGGGGAAAGGGCTCTAATGAGCCCAGAGAGCACGGAGTAGGCTTCGCAGTGAAGAACAGCTTGTTGAGTATGGTCGAACCAGGCAGCGAAAGCTCCGCTCGCCTCATGACGCTCCGTCTCAACACCACCGCAGTCCCTGCCACCCTTGCCAGTGTGTATGCCCCGACACTGTCTGCCTTTTCAGATACAAAAGGACCAGTTTTATGAGAATCTCGCATATGTCATCAGAAACACCCCCAACAAGGAACAACTTGTTCTCTTGGGCGACTTCAACGCCAGAGTGGGTGCAGATCATGACTCATGGCCCTCTTGCCATGGTCACTTTGGAGTGGGCAAAATGAATAACAATGGACAACGTCTACTGGAGCTATGCACCTTTCATGATATGTGCATCACCAACTCCTTTTTCTGCACGAAGCCTCAGCATAAGGTCTCCTGGATGCACCCACGCTCGAAACACTGGCATCAACTGGATCTTATTCTAGTTAGGCATGCTGACATTAAGAACATCCTCCACACACGCTCTTACCACAGCGCAGACTGTGATACAGACCACTCCTTGGTATGCTGCAAGATCAGACTGCAACCAAAGAAGTTCCACCGAACGTGGTCACAGAGGAACCCCGGCATTAATGTCAGTAAGATGTCTCGGCCAGACCTCGTGGAGCAGTTTGCACAGACCTTCGAGAGAGAGCTTGGCACATCACAGCCTAGAAACTCTGCCATAGAAAAGTGGGAAGCTCTGCGGGACACCATACACCGCACTGCCTTAGCCAGCTTGGGGAAGAAGAACTCAAAATCACATGACTGGTTTGATGCCAAATTGGCTGAGATGAACCCTGTCATTGATGCCAAGCGTACTGCCCTTGCATAGTACAAGCGGTTACCAAACGAGAAGAACCTGCAGATTCTCAGGGCTGTCAGGAGCAAGGCTAAGCAGACAGCTTGGCATTGTGCCAATGAGTACTGGACAGAGCTCAGCATGAACATTCAGACAGCTGCCATAACAGGAAACATCAGGGTATGTACGACAGAATCAAGAAGGCACTTGGACCAACCCAGAACAAGACGGCCCCCCTCAAATCCTCCACTGGATTATCACAGATAAAGGCCATCAGATGGAGAGATGGGTGGAACACTATTCCGACCTCTACTTCAATGAGAGACCTCTGCATGAGGTCCTCTGTCAGTGCTGGCAAGAAGGAGCTGTACCGCAAGACATGAGGGATGCTAACATCATTACCCTCTACAAGAACAAGGGAGAGAGGAGCGACTGCAAGACTACAGAGGCTGCTACTTAGCATCATCGGCAAAGTCTTTGCAAAGGTCATCTTGATCCGCCTGCAGAAGCTGGCAGAACGAGTCTGCCCAGAGTCACAGTGCGGCTTTCGTGCTAAAAGGTCAACGATTGACATGGCCTTCTCCCTTCATCAACTCCAGGAGAAGTGTAGCGAACAACAGATGCCCTTGTATGTCACCTTCATTGGCCTCACCAAAGCATTTAACCTTGTCAGCAGAGATGGACTCTTCAAGATGCTTCCAAAGATCGGCTGCCCACCAGAACTGCAGAGCTTGATTGAATCCTTCCACTTCAACATGAAGGGGGCAGTGCAGTTCGATGGCAGTTCGTCCAAGCCCTTTGACATCCGCAGTGGTGTGAAACAAGGCTGTGTGCTTGCCCCTACACTCTTTGGGATCTTCTTTGCCTTGCTTCTAAAACACGGCTTTGGCACAGCAACAGAGGGAATTTACTCATGTACCAGATCCACCGGCAGGCTCTTCAATATATCACTTGCCTCAGAGCCAAAAAAAAAAGGTTCATGAAACCCTCATCAGTGATATGCTGCTTGCCGATGATGCAGCAGTGGTAACTCACCCAACAGGAGCTGCAGGCACTGATGGACAGCTTCTCCCAGGCCTGCAAGGACTTCGGTCTAACCATCAGCCTGAAGAAGACGAACGTCCTGGGACAGGATACAGCTGAACCTCCAGCCATAACCGTCGATGACTATGCACTTGAAGTTGTCCACCAGTTCTTCACCATCACCGACAACCTCTCCTTGGACAGTGAGATCGATAAGAGAATTGGGAAGGCAGCAACAACATTCGCTCGCCTCACAGCCCGAGTATGGACTAACCCCAAGCTGACGATGAAGACCAAGATAGCAGTGTTTAATGCCTGTGTAATCAGCACACTGTTGTACGGCAGCGAGACATGGACTATATAGTCCAGGCAGGAGAGAAGACTCAACACCTTCTATTTGAGAAACATCCTGGGCATATCCTGGCAAGACAGAGTATTTAATGTTGAGGTTCTGTCCCGCACCAACCTTACCAGCATGTTCACCATACTCAGACAGCAGAGACAGCGTTGGCTGGGTCATGTCCATCGCAAGGTGGATGGCCGCATCCCCAAAGACATCCTTTATGGGGAACTGCAATCTGGAAAGAGGGCTATTGGCCGCCCAAAGCTGCGATACAAGGATGTCTGCAAGAGAGACATGAAAGCAGTTGACATCAATACAGATTCCTGGGAGGATCTTGCAGCTGACCGCACGAGATGGAGAAGTACCCTGCATCAACACCTCAAAATTGGGGAACAGAAGCTTATAAACACAGAGACAGACAGGAGAGCTCGTAGAAACATCAGGTACTTTACACAGTTTCGATCTTTGCAACAGAGTTGCACTCTCGCATTGGTCTCTATAGCCACAGAAGACGATGCTCCAACAAAGAAAACAATGAGACAAGGATGTAACCCATGATCATCTATGATCGAAGGAGGCCGATGACATTGACCAAGCAAAAACAAGACAAAAAGATAAGTCATACCTTTCCATATTTTTTTTAACGAGAGTGACTTTACTGTAGTTTGTGCATGTATGCATTTTGTGATCATACTGTTAAGGTTATTTTACAAACATGAACTTCCACGATCCTACTTAGGCAAATTTGGCAGTAAGATTTAGTTCTCAAAATGTTTGGACTCATGACAGTAGAGACTTAAACAACTCTTGTATTATTTAAGATATTGGATAGACAGGACTACATTTAATATGGATGCAGAACTTGCCGAAATGGGTCCATTGATAACTGATTCCACAAACCAGTCAATACATAGAAGTACAAATTAATATTCATTGGTTAACCTTAATTTTCATGTAGTCCCGGTACGCTAATTCCCCCTACGAAGCTGGAATTAATGCAAAATCCATGAAAAGACATTTTAACATTCGGGTACAATAAAAAAATGTATTTGTAAATTTAACAGGTTTTAGTGAGAAAATCTGTTTTATTGAAAAATTTTTTAAGAAATATACTGATTTATGTTGCATCTCACTTTCCAGGACCATGAAACCTGTTACATCTGCCAGAAACCTGCTGCAGAAGACAAGTTGAAAACAGTTAGATATTAGATATGGACCACGGTAAGAACAGCAGGTGCTTTGCACAAGACCTTGAAAACCATGCCACTGAAAGAATTTTAAAAAGTGTTGATGTGGATGGTACCACTAGGTATCACCCATCCTGTCAGACAGTACACACTGCTGTAAAACTGTCCACTACTGTCTACCCCTTTACCTGTAGCCAACAAAAAAGTCTACTGTTAAGACACGACAAACGAGTTCTCTCCCAAAGTCAGATCAAAAAATTAAGGAATAAGAGCCTAGTTCAAAGTGGCGTGGAACTAATTGCAAAGGAGGTCACTGGCTTTTTTTTGTCGAACTCTTCATTAGTACGGGTGAGAGAAATGGGAATGTGAACCAAGAGGTTGCTTCAGAGTTCCTCTGTTGCATGTATGTTCAGAGAAAGACACGGGATGTCAATGAAGCAAAATACAACAAATTGAACTGTTAGGATAATTTCGGTCTATGTATGAGTCTCTCCTCTCTATGGTCGCGTGCTTCTCCCCTCTAGACTTCCGGATCTGGGAGCAGCTCAAGAACAAAGAGTCAACTCAGGTCTCAACCCAAATGACAGTTTATTATCAAGCCA
>JBCNYH010000012.1:48675362-48680362 GCA_039654325.1 Tandanus tandanus
CAGTTGTGTAGTAATATAATTTCTTTCTTATAGAAGAGTTGTTCCTAGCTTATAGAAGAATGTAGTTACTCGTGAAATTGGCACCCTTTCTTTGTAATGGTTATGAATCAAAAATCGGCTTGAATCGAGAATCGATTCTGAATCGATTCGTCTCCCCAAAAATCTGAATCAAATTGAATCGTGAGTTGTTGTTCGATTCACATCCCTACTGTAAGTGTATGTTTTCATTTTCATAAATTAATTACCCTCCTCAAGTGAATTTCTGACCTGTTGATCTAATTTTGTTTGCACTCTCTGCCTCTGAATTCATAAAGTTGGTGCAAGAGCATTTTCAGGACCGCTTTCGTCAAGCAAACAGCACAAAAATCCTTGTGATTCGTGATACAAGGTATTCCAGTCCATCGCTTCGTCATCATCCCATGTAATCACGAGGCATCTTCCCGTAATCTCGTGCTAGAATGGCTACACCCACAATTGGCTAGAGGCATCATAAATCGATACATTTTGCTCCAAAGCCTATTTTTAACACTGTTCATTATGAAATTATATCTAGAATTCTATTTATATTGACACAAAATAATGCTCACCGTTGAAAAGTGGTGAATACAATACCCTTCTTTTATTATTTTGAAATCCAGTAGTGCGCACATCAGATTTCGTGCACAGATCTCTTATAATAAAGATAGTGACCATTTTACATCCCACTGAAGAAATCTATTGTTTATCACATTTACCCCCCCATAATTGCATTGATTTGCATTAAAACAAAGGCCCAGAAATTCATTCATTCATTCATTTTCTGGACCGCTTAATCCTAATTAGGGTCGCGGGGAGGCTGGCGTCCATCTCAGCCGACTCTGGGCGAGGGCAGAGTACACCCTGGACAGCTCGCCAGTGAGAGACATGGCCGGCCTCTGATCACCCAGTTAGCTGCATTTTTCATGATTTTTAAGCTCTTTCTTATTGTCATAAAAACAAATGCAATTTTATGCAATTGAAAAATGACCAACTACCTATTTTAAAAGGCAGTGCTATCTTGACTTACTTCTTGGAGCCGTTCGATAAGTGCTTCGGGGTTCCTTGCAACGGGTCGACCAAAGTCCTCTTCCCTGCAGGGAGGTGCAGAGCACTGAGCCTTGCTGGGCTCTAAAGGACAGATGGAATCCACACTGAGGCAGCTACTGCTGCGGGACACGGGCAATGGGGCGAACTGGGCGCTGAATGAATCCTCCAAAGACACCTCCATACCCAGAGAGCGACAGTTGCTCGTGACAGAGCCCACTTCTACTGGAGAGCCGTTCAGAAACACCCCGGCCCGAGAGCTGCTCGCCATCCAGCGCCACAAGGTGTGAGACTGTGGTCCAGCTGGAGATGTCATGTTCCTAAAACAGTGCCATTCGAAAAGCTGTTATCCCACAAAGGAACTTCATATGTGGTTAGAAGAAAAGAAACACTAAAACGGGCAACTGAAAAACATTATTTGTAGTGTAGCTAACGTCATGGTAACTAGCACGCTAACATACCGCTAGCTCGTTCAACACAAAACTTCTCACGGATTAGCACGAACATAGTGACTCTGAGTTTAACAACAGTCTATTCGCTAAAAAAAAAAAAGGTTATCTGGAAAGCTTGATAAGAGCACCTACCTTGAGTTAGACTAGTTCCTGAAGAATATTTAAAGTGCTCAGAAGTTGACAGGTAAACTCGCGTCCTCGTTTTGAAACGAACCGCCATAACAAAACAAAGCCCGCGAGACGGGAAACACAATAAAGGACCGCGGTGCATTCTGGGAAATGTAGCTAAAACCTATCACCAGAACTCACGTGACATCAAAGACCAATGCCTTTTCCGTAGCAAATGTTTAATTTATTAGCAAATGTTAGGCCACGACCATAGATGATTCGAACGGTTCGGCAAATGAATACATGAATCACAAATATCAGGTACATTAATAATTTAATAACGTGTGTGTGTGTGTGTGTGTGTGTGTGTGTGTGTGTTGGCCCTGTGACACTCTAGTGAGCTGTTCAGGGTGTACCCTGCCTTCGCCCAGTGTCGGCTAAAGTAGGCTCCAGCTTCCCCGCGACCCTAATAAAATAAAGCGATTCAGTAAATGAGAGTTGAGTAATTCCAGGTGATCAGATGATTGACAGCAATCATAAACAAGCTCAGAAAAATTGTAAACAATGTATATGAAATTCAAGGTTTTCATCTATTTCAAACCTTTAGAGTACGTATCCATCGGTTATGTTTTAAAGACCTCACAAAAAATACATTAGACCATATGGTCATATGAAGCCACAGCACAGTCAAATACTGTATGAGATGTTACCAGCACCCCCTGTTGCCTGGATGCTCACCAGCATACAAATATATTCACAATAGCTAAATTAACAAATAATTTAACAAGTTTAACAACAGTACTCTACCGATCACACACTCACTCACTCACTCACTCACTCATTTGCCAATCCACTTAATTCTACTAGCGTCGCTGGCTCCTATCTCAGCCAACACTGGGCGAAGGCGAGGCACACCCTAAACAGCTCGCTAAACCATTGCAGGGCCAACACATACACACACACACACACATACATATACACACACACACACACACACACACACACACACACATATTCACACTTATATCCACACCTAGGGACAATTTGGAACAGCCAATTAGCCTAATCTGTATGTCTTTGGACTATGGGAGTAAACTAATATTCAGAGAAAGCAACTAGCGCAGAGAGAGCATGCTAACTCCGTGCCTGGGACTTGATCCCTGGACCTTCTTGCGGTGTCGTTTCGTAGTTTCAATTTGAAACAGCCAATTAGTGTAATGTGCCTACTTTAATCCATTTATGCTTTATTGTAAAAATACAGTTCTATAACCATTTTCTCACACATGACTCTTGATTTCATCTGGACTAATTTATCTCATCGGACCTAAAGTGTCTTTTATTTCTCTGTTTTCATTGTCTTTTTTTTTTTTTTTTTCCAGAAACACAGGGTGTTGGGCAGCTACAATACTCAAGGTGGCACCATATCACAGGTTGAGCTCTTCAGGTTTTATGCACATGCGTGTTGGTTCCTATGGGCACTACGTATGTAGCTCTTGTTGACTTTCTCGCTCACACAGACACACAAGCATACTGCCTCCTCCATTCCTTGCACTCTTGTTCCATTTTTCTATGCATAACCAGGCAAGACTGCATTTCCAGCAATTAAGGTACAACAGGCTGCATTTCACTCTGCTTTCCTCCTCCCTCTGCATCCCGCTCTTCTTTCTCATCTCTTTCTCACACTCACGGCTGGAGGATGGCGATGGTCTGGGTGAACACTAAGAAGGGGGTTGTGCAAGAGCTGCTGCATAGACTGAGCTATGTCAGTCATAACATTGGTAAGGAGTGTGTTCATGTGGAAGTAAACATCACATTCTCTTGTGTTGTCCTGCCATTTTATAACCTGCATCTGATAGGTATTCATCTACATCTCTGTTTATGAATTCAAGGGCAAAAAAAAAAAAATCTACTGCATTTGTTAGGCTTTTATCATGACATGTTTGATATATTTAATGTATTTTAAATAAATAAAAAAAATCTAAATATAAAACCCCTTGAATTTATTCCATTGTCTCTGTGTTGTGTTTTGTTGCTAGAAATCATTGATGTCAATTTATGTACAGTGTTTTTTCTATTAGATTCTGTTAATATGCAGGTGTCTGCCAGTGACTGAGTGAGTGAAAGAAAAAGACATACAGAGAGAGAGAGAGAGAGAGAGAGCGAGCAATCAAGCTCACTGAGATTACAGCAATTGTCACAACAATACAAATAGTATTCAGATAAATGTAGTCAGGGACATATTTTTGCATTGGACATTTTCTTGCTAAGTTTGTTAAATGCCATATATGGCAATACAAAATTGTTTTGTAAGGTCTGTAAAGTATTTATAGACATATAATCATCTTTTTATGATATCCAAATACAAGATTAGATTGGAAAATATTGTTGTGACATGCAGTAACTGAAGGAAGTCTAATGGCATACTGGTACAGATTTAGAAATAAGTGTATCTAAATGATGTTTGCCTTGTTGTCATGTGGCTTCCATATTTAAAAGTCATATCATGAAGGTTACAAATCTGTATTTCATATTTTTTATGTAAATGGATAGCTTTTATTTATTTACTTACCAAGACAACAGTCTGAATAAGCACTGTTACACTGGACTTAAGCATAACGTTAAGCATAATGTGGTGTCCTAAAGTGTAAGGCTATATGGAAAAATCTGTGTTTTGTTGTTGTTGTTGTTTGGTTTTTTTTTTTTACATTTAAAATATAAAATAAAGAGAAGGTTCTAAAATATTTACAACAAAGAAAGAAACATTTCTGTACTAGTTCCAGCTTAAGTAAATTAGGTTGCTATTTAAGTAAGCAAATTAGTGATATTGACCATATTAAATACTTTGTACAGGTCAGATTTTCATAAAATCACATAATTTAAAAAAGCATTGCACAAACATGTGGAGTCAATGACAGTTTAAGTACACACTATCATTAAACAATGAATCCACTAATTTTACTAAGAAAAATTCTAAGTGAAAATTCTAAGTGAAATTATATTAAGTGAAATTCAGGGTCATGTTAAATTATTTTCATGCAAAGTTGTTGTCAATAATGATATTAGATATTTAAAATGTTGCATTAAATTTTAAAAAGAAAGCCATTGAAAGATTGGTTACATCCAACCAATATGAATGGTTGAAATTTTTCCAACCAAAACATTGGCCGCCTCAATCAAGTGTCATTGCTTGCTTTGTCAACTGCATAGTAATATGTTAAGTCATATAAATTGCCTATGATTGGCATTTAATAATTAACTCTAAAAGCTAAAAGAAGGGAGTTGTGTAGGCCTATAGATATTACAACCTAGAGAGTCCAGCAATAGGCTCTATTTAGTGTCTGTACACAGTAACCCAGCGATTAAAGCCTAGCATCTATC
>JBCNYH010000012.1:48685362-48688350 GCA_039654325.1 Tandanus tandanus
CTTCAGCATGTTACAATAAAATGCTGTATGGCAACACAAGAAAATACAGGGTAGCCTTCAGGTGGCGAAAGATGGGAAATGAAGTGGGTAGTGCTGCTAGTAACCTATAAAAAAAAATCTTGTTTTACTTTTCTTTTCTTTATGTTTCTGCATAGTACATGCTAAAACTTTGATTGAGTTTGAAAAGACACAGTTAGCTACACAACGATTTTACTCTGAGTGTGGAGTTTCCTTGACCTGCCTCGGGAATGATTAAGTTATGTAAAAAAAAAAAAAAAAAATCTTGATTAAGTTTGCATTTTAAGTTCTTATGTAGTATATACCAAAACAATTATTTGTACCAACCTCACCTTACGTAAATCAACCTCACCTTAAACAACTAATTATCTCAAGTGGAAACTGCTTGAATCTAAGTCGTGGACAAACACTTACGGTTCACCCCAGTCACTGACTCTTTACTCTTGCAAATTTGCAAAAATATAAATAAAACTACATATGACCTTGTGTTTTTAAAGCACTTTATTCAAACTTTGAATGAGTTTCAAAAGATGTTCTTAAAAGCACTGTAATGGAGCAGGCAACATGATCAGTTTCACACTTTATATATGGAAAAATAAATCATGAAAATCGCATTTTAGTTTGCTTTTTTGTGGTTCTGTGCAGTATATACTAAAGCTTTGAATGATTTAAAAACATGCTGTTAGAGAGTTCAGTTATGCTCTGTTCACGGAGCATTCAGAGCTCGCCTGTCTCTGTCATGCTTAAAGGAGAACCCAGCACCTGAGGATAGTTAATTTTAATCTAAACTTGTGGGCGATTATTTTAAAATTTAGAATGACTTAATCAAGTCCATAGTTAACATGGATGGGTATGGATTCAAATATTATTTCTTTCCGTATTTTAGGTGATTGTACCTAAATATATTAATCCTGGCGCATATAAAGTTTCCAACTATACAGGCAATGCTTTTAATCTAAGCCTTTTGATTCCCTCAAAAGAAATATTTCAATACATGGCATGGATATATCAAAATCATATACTTCTACATGTTAAATTTATGGCTACATCATTCAAAGACTGTTTTCAAATAAGTCTCAGATTAAGAAATCAGCCTAAGATTTAGCACTTTTATAAATAAGATTTTTATGTATAAAATACATAAAAATAAATATAAAAATCTTGTTTTAATTTGCTTTTCATATGTTAAAATATAGCATGTAATAAAATAATTATTCTCCCAAGCAATGTGGTTGTCTGTTGACATTCCATCCTAGATGCTATTAAGTGATATTAGTGTCCTGTACAGTTGGGATGTAATGTTATATCTTTATATATATATTTGTGTCTATATGAATGTATTGCTTAAAATATTCATTTCTTTTTTGGTATTTGAGTTTAAAGTGGAAGTGGGCATGGTCTATACCAGAAGTCTGTGTTTTATTTATTTATTCTTACATTGTGAACCCTTTATTTTAAACACCTTCTCGTTCATGAAATTACCAGCTAACCATGTTGCAGCAGTGCAATGCATAAAATGAAGGAGATACTTGTCAACAGCTTTGGGTAAAATTTGCTTTCAGTGACAGGCTGGTTTGACCATGTCTAGAGCTGCTAATCTCCTGAGATTTTATCCCAAATATTTCCAGAGTTTTGCAATTAAACAACAACAACAACAACAGCAAAACGTTGAGTGAGTGGCAGTGCTGTGGATGGAAATCCCTCATTTAAGAGAGACGTGAACAGAGAATGGTTAGCCTTGTTTGAGCTAACAGAAATGTTACAGTAACTCTGATAACCATTGTGTATAATTGTGGTGTGTATAAAAGCATCTTGGTATTATACACACTACCATTATAGACAATGGTTAATTGTGGTGTGTATAAAAGCATCTTAGAATGCATATCAAACCAAATCTTGAGGTTGATGGGCTACAACAGCACAAGACTGCCTCAGTAAAACTGGACAATTGAAGTCTAGAAAGATGTATCCTGGTCTGCTGAATCTTTGTTTCCACTGAGGCACACAGATGGTAGGGTCCAAATGTGGCACCAAAAAAAGGAATCCATGGACCCAACCTGTCATGTGTCAACAGTCCTGGCTGGTGGCGATGGTGTAATGTAGGAATTGCATGATACAATTATGTCAGCATGGAGCAGAATCTCAAAGGAATGTTTACAATATCTTGTTGAATACATTTTTGTATGAGGCTGTTTCAAAAGTGAGACCCTGCACAGAATTAGTATAGTGTTCCTAATAAACTTTTCAATGCTTCATTGTGCACATATAAAGAAAAACACACAGAAACATCATGAAATGTATAGTATACAGCAATTGACATTTTTTTCCTATTTATTTTTTCTTATATCACTGTAATCATGATTACTAATGTTATGGCTTCTATGATTTAACTATACAGCTGTTGTCAAAGAATATGCCCTTTGCCTCTATTACAATTAATTATTACATGGACAAATATTAGTGTGCATTTTCAGTCTTAGTGCCACTTTTTTTCGTTTTTAACAGTGACAGGTTTTTAACACAAAGAATAGTAATATGTTTTTTTTGTTTTGTTTGGGGTTTTTTTGTTGTTGTAATCACAGTAAAACATCCTTGTTATGATAGAGTATGTAGATAGAGTCCATTTCAGAGCTTGAAATGAAGAAGATAGCCAGATTCACTGCAAGTCAGAGTTGCACATGACAGTTTTTTGAGGTATTGTTAAAATTACATGCAGATGGTCACATGGGTGCATAAGAGTGAGGGAATTAGTAGCTGCTGACAGATATTTTTTTCTTTTAAATGAAACACACCGTTAAATGAAACACACAGTTAAGCATGACTGTGTAGGTTCTATCTTGTTGTCATGGAGATAGGAAGAATAAGCATGACTAGCTTGATTAATATTTTGATCCTGTGGTGGCCTCTCTCTCTCTCTCTCTCTCTCTCTCTCTCTCTCTCTCTCTCTCTCTCTCTCTCTTTCTCTCTCAC
>JBCNYH010000012.1:48692897-48703279 GCA_039654325.1 Tandanus tandanus
TGTGTGTGTGTGTGTGTGTGTGTGTGTGTGTGTGTGTGTGTGTGTGTGTGTGTGTGTGTGTGTGTGTGCGCGCGTGTATATAATAATCTTATCACTGTAGATTCCCAAGCTAAATTTGCCCCTCATTGTCTCCTGCTGGTTGGAAATCCTTTCTTCACGATTGTATGCTTTGACTTTACTTTAGGTGGCAGAGGGCAGGATGGCAGCCCCATCATTATCTTTCCAGAATTCCCATCATTTGGTGAGATCAGAGATCAAGAGTTCCACAATGTTCTGACTTATCTGACAAGTGTTCCCAGGTAAACACACAGTTTTAAATGGAATTTAATTAAAATTATTCTGTTAATCTCCAGAATTCTGAAACAAATCTTCTGTCTTATTTTGTATTCCCCTCTCATTGTTCCTATTGGCATTCTGCATAGTTAATATGTGGTGAATAATCCCCTTGAGAGAGAGAGAGAGAGAGAGAGAGAGAGAGAGAGAGAGAGAGAGAGAATAAAAAACTTACCAACTTACTAACCATTTACTTGTAGGGAATTGCAGAAAATTTCTTCAAATAGAAACTTATAGGCACCCTTATATTCTAAGACTTGCACTTGAATTTAGACCATAACATCAAATCCACATACTGAATCTGACACGGCAAAATACAAATGTTGCATTCCTTTAACCACATCAGTGTTTGTAAAGATCTTAGCCTACTGCTTGAATTGTCATCGGTTAACACACTCACAGGTATTAATGTTAGCCTACTACTAAAAAGGTCATGCATTAAAATTCCATCGCTGCCAAAAATACCATTACGAGGCCCTTGTGCAAGGCCCTGAACCCTCAACTACTCATTTATATAAATAAAATGAGTTTTTCCTTATAAGATAGTCTGACTTGTGCATTTGGCATTAAATTCTATTTTCCTGGGTTTTCCCTATTTGGCGAAAAAATATATATTAGCCCAAAGACAGTAGAGTTGTAGAATGGAGTATATTTTGCATTCTTTAAGAATGCCAAAAATATTTGCAATGATGAAAATGATATAGTGTTTGGTAAGTAATTTGTACACATTGTATGTAATGTCCATTTTGTTCCATAATCATTGCCTATTCTTCTAAATGGCACAAATAATTATGGAGGTGACAGTGATGTCTGTGTGCGTTTCAAGTTTAAGTGCAGCAGGAGTGGGGTTCATCTTAGTGATTGACAGACGTCTGGATCGCTGGGCATGTGTAAGAGGGACATTACTTCGAATCTCAGTAAGTGTGTAAGGTGCATTAATTATATGACATGACACTAGGAACTCATGGAACACTTAGTCATAGAAGGACCAGTATATTTATTGTAGTAGGATATTTCTCTATCTTCACGATCTTGGTAATTTGATTGCAATAATATAATAGGATTATTTGACAGCTCTTTTTTACATATTTCCAGAGTGGCTTCCCAGGATATCTACGGCTCGTTCTTGTGCTGCGGCCCCACACCCTCCTCCAGCGCACTCTTTCAGACATTTTCTTCAAATTCCATGGAGATGATTTCAAGATGAAAGTACCGGTAAGTAAGAAGCTTTTTTTTGACACCAGAGTTTCTATATACATTAAATATACCATGTGAAAGGAATAGGTGTAATATGCAGTGTCTATTTGTGTGAGTAGGTTATAATGCTGAGCTCAGTGGCTGAGCTACATTTGTATATAGAGCGAAGTCAGCTGACCCAAGAACTAGGTGGCACTCAGCAATATTGCCATAACACCTGGATATCACACCGCACAGTAAGAATCTCCACAATAAAAAATAAATGTATTCATAAGTTTTAATAGATACAGTATGTTTAAATATGTACATATAGTGGAACACATGACACAGCTGGGTCCCAGATATAACACAGCTATATCATGGTCGTATCAGAGTTACACGCTGTAACACACCTGTATCACATTGATAGCACAGTAACCCAGCACAGTTATAACACATTGCTTAACAGAAAGCACATCTGTTCAACATTCCTAACACAATAACATAACAAAGCACTAACCAACAGTATTACAGCCACAACAACTGTATATCAGTTCTAAATCAATTGCATTATAGTCTTAACACTGTAACATACAAATGCATAACAAGCTGTGTAATATCAGAGTAACACAACACAGCCATAACAACTGTATCAAAGCCAAAACACAGCTCTACCATTTGTAACTCAGTAACATCATAAACCCAAAGCAGAAATACTGCATATCATAGACACAACTAGATCGGGTTAGTGTTTGAAAGATTTTGGTACAGATACTGATCTGACAATTGTGGTACCATTTTGTTAACGTATATTGTGACAATAAAAACACACACACACACACACACACACACACACACTTTATGGATAAACATTCATTTAAGCTAAGCTAGTGCAATTCGGCTTCGGTCATCTAAGAATAGAAATCTGAGGCTACAGTGGGCACAGGCACACCCAAACTGGGCAATTTCAGATTGGAGCAAATAATGTTTTCCAGTATTTGACTGTCCAGTTGCCTAATGTTGTATCACATTCCAGTTTATGGCTGACAGGAGTGAAACCTGTATTAAATTTTTACCTTTGTATTGAAAATGTACTGAAATGTTGTTGATGATGGTTCATTTGAGTACAGACTTTTGGTACCCAGCAATGCTTATAACACAACTATATTACAGCTGTATAATTGTGATACTATGCACAGAAAACAGTAATGAAGAATTATTTGACAATCATCCATACAGTACCAAAAGAAATCATTATTATTTGAGGTTCCCCTTGTGTCTGTTTAGTGTATTCTGTGTTTCCATGTGTGTGTAGGACATAGAAGGCTTTGCTTCCTCAGTAAAGAGGATGACACAAAGACTGCAGGTGTTTGGTAGGGAACTGGCAGAGACTGAGCTCCCCAACATTCCTCTAGCAACCAGCAATCTAATCCACACACACAGCAGCAAGAAAGACAGCATGAAGGTACAATTCAGTTAAAATCTCTATTCAGGTGTGTCTATTCTGTCGAAGGGGTACCAGTACCTGTACTGAATTGTTCCCTAAAGGAGGAGCTGATAGGAGCTCTGGGACAAGGGCGTAAGATTTTGGAGAACATCCGTGAACCGGTGTGCAGGGACCCAGACAGCACTCTTAATCCAGACCAGCTGGAGAACTTGGCTACTGTGCATAGGTGAATATAGAGCCCAGAATCTGACTTCTGACAACCTCATTTGTACATAGAATAGACCACAATTTTGTCTAAACTTTCATAACCCCTACCATTTCCCCCCCTGCTGTTTTCTCAGGATATTGTCACAGTTAAATGAGAGCTCTCAGGCATTTGATGATTTCTGGCTAGAGCATCAGAATAAGCTGCAACTGTCTTTACAACTCTGCCAGTTTGAGCACAACTTTCAGCAGGTCATGCACTAAACATTAACCCAAAATGAAAACATCATCACTACCCATGTGATAACTGGAGCTCTCTGGCTGTGTAAAAAATAATCTTGCTGTTGTCATCACTTTACAGATATCAGCAGAAATTAAGCTAGCAAATGACAGACTGGATGCTTTATCAGATTTAGGAATAAGCCAGGCCCACACTGAACATCTCCTCAGAGAACTGAGTGACCAGGAAGACAAATCATTCGTAAATTTTCTCACCCTACACACATACACTTATGACCTATTTTACAACAAGTTATCATGCATATGTATATGATATTATATTGATGATATTATGATTTTAAGATAGATCATTCTTTTTTTCTCAGTCTCTATCAGTTACCATCTTTGTTCTTGCCCACAGGAAATTCTGGACAGGATGGAACACCTGCTTACTGAAGGCCAACGTTTCATTGATAACTGTGAAAATAGTGAAGATGATGTCAAGATGAAGTGTGCTGAGCTAGAAAACACAAGAGATAATCTCTTACAGAAGCTCAAAACCAAGAGAAGTTTGTTACTACAGGCCATCCAATTCCATCAGAAATTACAGAGTGTGAGAACACACACCACATAAATTATAATACCACCTACCTTAATAGCTCTAGCTACAACACTCAGCATTATCACTGACAGGTGAAGTGAATAATATTATCTCATTACAGTGGCACCTGCCAAGGAGTGGTATGTTTTAGCCATTAAGTGAACAGTCTGTTCTCAAAGCTGATGTGTTGGAAGCAGGAAAAATGAGAAAGTGTAAGAATCTGATGGATGAACAACCAGTGAACTGGCAAGAGTGTTATGGGTGCCCAAGGCTCACTGATACATAGAGAACAGCTACTGTAGCACAAACCTCTAAAACTGTTAAAGCTGGCTATGACAGAAAGGTGTCAGAACACATAATACATTGCAGCTTGCTGCATATGGGGCTTTCCAGCCACAGTATTAATGTTATGGCTGATTGGTGTATATGCACAGCATTTAGTAATGGTCAGAGATATATGGTGCATGAATCATGACTTACTGGTGTCAATGGTATCTTTTTTGTTAAAACAAAGATCAAATACAGAGCCCGTAAGGGGACATAGAAGGGGAAAAAAAAAATTGGTTTCTCGTGCACACGAGAAAGTGTCTGGTCTGCATGAGAAAATATCACGTGCGCACGAGAAAGTATAAGCTATGTATATAAATACACCATCATGTTACCCCAAACGAAACGTAAAGTGGGTTTTGAAGTCTTGTGGTCTGTTTCAGTGCAGGGGAGTACACCAGCCTTGATCAGTCACCTGATAACATAATGGTGATGCAGGACAAGCAAAGCTACAATTTCTTTATAGGCGAGTCAAAGGTTAAAATACAGCTCTTAAGTCACGTATTTCCATTTATATACATAGCTTACACTTTCTAGTGCGCACGAGAAACCAATTTTTTTCTTCTTCTTGTGTCCCCTTAGGGGCTCCGTAATCAAATAATGTCAGAATAAATTAGAGCATTATTCCACTATCGTGGGGTAGCACTGTGGTGTAATGGTTAGCATGTTATTCTCATAGCAAGAAGATCCTGGGTTTTAGTCCCAGGCTTGGTAAGGGTGTTTCGGTCATGATGTTCACCGCTCGTGGAATTGAACCCGGGTCTCCTGATTGAGAGACAAGTGAATATCAAGTGAGCCAAGTTAGAACACACTTGCAGGAGGCGTTAGTAAGGTTGAGAAGTTTTAATGTCAGTGAAAACAGAAAAGATTGACAGTCCAAAAATCCACTGGGGGAAAAAAAAAAAAAAAAAAAACAGTAAAAGAATCCAACAGTTCAAACAGGGTTATTGCAAGGACACGGGCAAGGCTCAAAACCTGAGGCACAGCTCAAAAAACACAACTGAGGCTCAGCAACACAGACAGGTTGTTCGTGGTGGCAGAAAGAACCACAAGGAGTGAAACAGAACAAACTATTTAAATAGTAATTGAAATAAGGAACAGCTGTATTGGTGGTCATACAGAAAAAAACGAATGATGAGTTCTGACAGGATCCCCTTCTCTATGAATGGCTCCTGACATTCCTCAGACGAACATTAAAGTAGTCCATGACTAGTGTATGGTCCAGAATGTTCCGAGCTGGGACCCACGAGTGTTCCTCATGACCATATCCTTCGCAGTCGACCAAGTACTGTAGGGAACCTCGAACCCGCAGAAAGTCCAGCAGGCGGCGGACTGTAAAGGCTGGTTCACCGTTGAAAGTCCTAGGAGGAGGAGAAACAGGAGCCAGTGGAGACATGAGCACAGGGTGCAACTGGGAAACATGGAATGTTGGGCTGACCTTGAGAGAAGATGGCAGCTGAAGCTTGTAGGCCACCAGGTTGACCCTTCTAACGACTTTACATGGACCCACAAAGCGAGGGGCCAACTTGCGTTTCTCCAATTTGAGTGGAAGATTCCTGGTGGACAGCCAGACTCTTTAACCTTTAAGAGAGCCGGTCTGCGGTGACGGTTGTCGTGAGCTTGGTAGTTCCAGGATGTGCGAAGCAAGACAGCCAAGACCCTCCATGTCATTTTGCATCTGTGGACAAACTGCTGAGCTGAGGGAACACCCACCTCCTCCGGGAACAAAAGGTGGTGAGAATCCAAACTGGCATTCAAAGGGGGACATACCTGTAGCAAAGCACTTGAGGGTATTGTGCGCGTATTTGGCCCATGGAAGCTTGGAACACCAAGTCTTAGGTTTAGAGTCAACCAGACATCGCAACGTTATCTCCAAGTCTTGATTGATCCTTTGTCTGACAGTTAGACTCCGGATAAAACCCTGTTGTCAGACTAGCAGTAGCCCCAAGAAGGTGACAAAAGGCCTGCCAAAACTGGGAGATAAACTGGGGTCCCCGATCAGAGACCACGTCCTGAGGAAGCCCAAAAACATGTTCACATATTATTCCAGCAGTCTCAGCAGCAGAAGGCAGTCTAGAAACGGGTATAAAATGACAGGCCTTAGAGGAGCGATCAACAATAACTAGGATAACTGCATTATCTTGGGAGGGCGGTAAACCGGTGACAAAATCCAAGGATATATGTGACCCTGGTCTCCGAGGGATGGGTAAGGGCAGTAACAGACCTTGAGGGCCTTGGTGCAGGTCCTTATTACAGGCACATTTTGAACAAGCACCAACAAAGTTTTTCATATCCTTCATCATTCCCGGCCACCAGAAATCCCACTGGAGAAACTCAAGTGTCCATGACACACCTGGGTGGGCCACCAAATGAGACGAGTGTCCCCACTTAAAGACTTTGGTCCGGACACATCTGGGAACAAACAGACAGTTAGGAGGTTCAGTCCCAGGACCTCTTTGCTGGGCCTTGCGTACCTCCGCAACCACTCCCCACCACACAGGGGCCACAATCCTTAAGTTGGAGAAGATTGTCTCAGGACCCTGTCAGCCATGGCTGGTTGAAACTATTGGGATAGAGCATCAGGTTTTAGATTCTTTGTCCCTGGACGATAAGAAAGGACAAAGTTAAATCTATCAAAAAAAAAAAAAGTGCCCACCGTGCCTGTCTGGAATTGAGCTGTTTTGCCTGACGAATTTACTCTAGGTTTTTGTGATCTGTCCAGACTAAAAAAGGTTGACTGGCTTTCTCCAACCAATGACACCATTCCTCAAGGGCCAAATTAACAGCAAGCAATTCATCTCCGATGCTGTAGTTCCTCTCAGCCGAAGACAGCTTCCGAGAAAGGAAGGCGCACAGGTGGAGTTCTTCTGTCATGATTTTCACCACTCATGGAATTGAACCTGGGTCTCCTGATTGAGAGACAAGTGAATATCAAGTGAGCCAAGTTTAAACACACAGGAGGCACTAGTAAGGTTGAGAAGATTTAATGTCAGGGAAAACAAAATGATTCCTGGAAAAATCCAGAAAATCAAACTTCCTTTCACAGCACACAAAAAAACAGTAAAAGAATCCCCAACAGTTCAAACAGGGTTAATGCAAGGATACGGGCAAGGCTCAAAACCTGAAGCACAGCTCAAACAACACAACTGCAGCTCAGTACCACAGACAGGTTTGTTCAGTGGCAGAAACAAGAACTCAACAATGAGTGAAATAGAACATTTAACTATTTAAATAGTTAGCAAAATAAGGAACAGCTGATTGTAACAATGCAATTAGACACAGCTGAAGTCAATAACATAGTTGGATGTATGAGAAAACAAAGTCAAGAAATGGTGACATCTGGTGGTCATACAGAATTTAAAATGGAAAAACAAAAAACAAAAAAACAAACAAACAAACAAAAAAACAAGGCAGAGTTCTGACAGTTTGCATGGCTTTCCTGTGCTTGTGTGGGTTTCCTCCAGGTACTCCGGTTTCCTCCCACAGTCCAAAGACATGCACCGACAAATTCCATTTTAAGCAGGGAATGAAGTTGAAGATGAAAGTGAAAGGCTTCATTACTATGAAATCAGTGTCAAAGAATCCAGGTAAATTTTTATTTTTTATTTTTTGGCTTACAATCCTCTCTCTCTCTCTCTCTCTCTCTCTATCTCTCTCTCTCTCTCTCTCTCTCTTAGGTGTGTAAATGGTGTGATGATGGCATTTACCTGCTGGCATCTCAGCAGCTAGATAAGTGTCAGTCACAGGAGGGGGCAGAGTCTGCACTGCAGGAACTAGAGGGCTACATGGAGACAGCCAACGAGCGGCAGCAGTGCGATGTGTGCATCATTGGCGGAGAGTATGAAAGCGTGTTAAACCAGGAACTGAAGGTGGGAAGAGCTAAATCCCAGACCAGATACTGTTTACCCATACCATACCATACATTTTATTAAAAACATTTGAGGGAAGTATTTTATGTGAGAATGTAGTAAATGTATAAACATTGTGTCCATGCACCTTTAAAAAAGTTACAAAGTGATCTGAAGACACCTTTGGTAAAGGGAGGAGTAAAACTGAACATTCATGATATTTGTTTTCCCTTCTGTTATCACATTGGTTTATTCAAGGTTAATCAGACATATACTGTATATTTTAAAATTATATAACCATAAAATGTAGTAAACTTCGATTCAGGTAAAAGGACATCACTTATTATGTTTATGGAAAATAAATGATATGGCTGAAATTCTTTTCAAAGTGCAATCTGTTGCCAATATATCTTCTCACGAGTGTGTGCGTGTGTGTTTTACAGGAACAAATGGAGCAAGTGTTTGAAAAACGAGCTATGTTACAGGAAATGTTTGAGAAAAGGAGAGTCAGTCTAAAGAAGCTTGCAGCCAAACAGACACGCCCAGTTCAGCCTGTAGCCCCAACACCTGAAGCCATTAAATCACCTCCTTCCTCACCAGGTTAGTGTCTGATATCTTCTCCTCTGATAGGTGGTAGGAATCTTGATCTACGTCTCTCTCTCTTTTTGGTTTTAAAAAGTACTATAAACATTTCAGATATTTAGGTTATCAAGGCTAAGGTTATCAATGTCCAGTCACTGCTATCACCAGATAATTGCTGAAATGCTCTAACTATAATGTCTGTGCTCTCTTTCAGCTCTTAGAAATTGTGGGAAGAGCTATGCCAGTATAGATTCACAAAGTGACTATAATGAGGTAGGATATTTTTATGATTACATTTCAATGTTTAACCATACAAGCACCATTTTGTTCTGAGGTTCTTTATTACCCCTATACTTCAATTTCTTTACTTCATCATTCTGCATACATGCTAAAAGAGTATATACTACATGGAAACAACAGGATCTGATTGGTTTGTTATCTGGGGATAAATAGACATCATTCCAAGTGAATACTGCTTGAATGGACAAACATTCACGGATACTCACGTTCACCGATTCTCAAATCCAAGAAATTCAAACAAATGCCATCCCAAATCAAATGATGACAGCCAAACTACATGGCCCTTATGTTTTTTAAAGGCAAAAAAAAAATCACTTTGTGATTGAGCAGGTGACCTAATCATTTTCACGCTTTAAAAAATGGAACAATAAAACATAAAAATCACATTTAAATTTCCTTTTTATGTTTCCACCTAGAATATACTAAAACTTTGAATGAGAGTAAGAAGATGTTACAAAGCATGATAATGCTTATTGCTCACTTTCCATGTTTGGAGTAAAACTATAAATCTGTTCTCTCCCGAATGCATGGAAAACTTATCTAATTGTGAGTTTCTTTGAGAAGTCAAGCTCCTCTGTGTGTAGGTGTCCTCTGAGCAAAATAATGGGGATAGCCGAACTGCTTCAGTGTCTGATGAGGAGGAAAACCTGGCTGTACTTCGCAGGTGTGTCAGGAATTAAAAAGATGGGAGTTCTTCACTTTTACAAAAATGAGATATTTTCCAAGATTGTTCACATTTTGTTTATATTTGTTTATGTCTACGGTTGCAGACATGTGATGAATGAGTTGCTGGAAACAGAAAGAGCATATGTTGAAGAACTTTTTTGTGTTCTACAGGTAACATATCAACAAATAATCACAAATCATTCAATCAGAAAACAACAATCTGTTTCCGATGTGTCTTTTCACATATTAAAGATACTAGGAAAATTGATTGATTGACAGATTATTTATTATGGATGAAAACATGCAGAAATAGTGACTCATGTGGGAGCGGGGGAAGAGGGCATGCGAGGCAGATACCAGGTTTTTTCAGTACTTTTTTTAAATTATCTTACAAAATGCTTTGACTGTTAGAATAAAGAAGCATAGCCAGCAGTCCCTGTTTCCATCCAGGGCATCAAAGTGGAAATGGTGTAGGATTACAGATACCTTGGAGTTCATATTGACAATAAACTGGACTGGGTTAAGAACACTACTGCACCTTACAAAAAGGGCCAGAGCCGTCTCTATTTATTGTTGTTTAACATCTGCCGAACAATGCTTATGATGTTTTATGAGTCTGTTGTGGCCAGCGCCATCCTCTATGCTGTTGCATGCTGGGGCAGCAGGCTGAGGGTTGCAG
>JBCNYH010000012.1:48713680-48726649 GCA_039654325.1 Tandanus tandanus
TATATAATTTTTTTTTTTTTTTAATCAGTACAAAAGGACAGAAATCTGAATCATTTATTACCATCAGGTTACACCTACATCTTTCCAATGTTTTCACCCAGTAAGTGTGAATGAAACTACATTATAAGATCATGGACGCTAGATCATCACACCCACATGGGTTTTCTCCCCAAACTCTTGTCACAAATTTCGAAGCAGACATTTGTGTCAAAGGTCCTGCTTGTATGACGTAACTTTACAATTTCCATTCATAGGAACTAGAAGGTGGTGACACACTGGAGTAGTGGTTAGCACGTCTGCTTCACAGCAAGTAGGTCCTGGGTTCGAGTCCCCGGGTTCGGCAAGGTCGTTTCTCTGTGGAGCTTGCATGTCCCCTCCATGCTTGTGTAGGTTTCCTCCTACAGTCCAAGGACATGCACAACTAGCCAACTGGCTGTTCCAAATTGACCCTAGGTGTGAATGTAAATAGTTGCGTCTGTGTTGGCCCAGCGATGGTCTGGCGGGCTGTTCAGGGTGTACCCCTCATTCGCCCAAGTAGGATTAAGTGGTTTGGCAAATAATTGAATAACTGGGAGGGGGATAATTAATTAATATGGGGCTATTAAGGGACGGTTTGCCAAGAAAAGTGTGGAAGAAAAAGTGGCCTACACATAACCCGGACCATAACCTCACCGGGCCGGTGTCAGGGTTGTTTAAAGAAAGAAGCCTAAATAACATGAAACAAAACATCAGTATTTATATATAGGCTAGAAAAAGGTAGTTTCATTAGGCTAAAAAAAACCCCTCTTGATTTGCAAGTTGAAATGCTATCTAACAAATGTATTATTTTGGACATTCGTTGCTGAATTTGGGTAAAAAAGGAAATGAAAAAGGAAATGAAACCCAAACGTGATAAAAGCTTACATGCGCAGTTTGTCTGTTTCTATTAAAAACTTCTGTTTTCTAAACCTTTGCTGTGTAGAAAATATAAAATCAACAACTAACTCCGCACATTGGGGGGTTACACCGTAATGTGAAAATCAGCGAAAAGTCACGTGATCATCCCTATTTTCCCCTGTAATACAAAACTATATAATAACATATGAATGAGTACATGGTGCGGTATTCTTTTTGTTCACATGTATGATCGGGCTCTTGTTTGATATATGTAAACAAAAGCGCATATGTGCTTAGCTTTATTTTATTCAAAAGTTCACTGGTTTGTATCTGATTTGTTAGTTTAATATCTGTTATTATTGCCATTATCTTACTTTACATGAACTGAGGGATTCACATCCTATTCTTGTGAATTCACACTCTGACAACAGTAAAACAGCAGCCTTTTCAACCTGGCTAATGCAAACTATCAACAAATTTTAGCAGATTGCAACTTTGAAAATGTAAGTAAAAACTACCTGATAATGAAAATATGCATTTGTTCATGTAGAACAGGAGTCTGGAAGGCTTTCCTTTCATTTCACTTTAACACCCTTAGGATGAACTGCACCCCACATGCTTCCTCACCCATTTCGAGGGCCCATCTTTACAAATACTCTTAAAATCTAGTGGAAAGCCTTCAGAAGTGCTAGTTATTTTAACATCAATCAGGTATGGGATTTTCCATAAGCACATATTGCTTCAATAATCTAGTGTCCACAAACCTGGGGTTTTATAGTACAAATCATGATATGGATTCATATGAAAACTACCAGTGTCATAATGCAAACACTACTCAGGACTAATTAATACTTAGTAAGGAAAAAGCTGGATAGGTGTTTAAATGGTGACCTCAAAGTCTTATATATGTACATACCCACTGTTTTCAAAGAAAGAACCCGATAAACTATATATACGTATGTGGTATCATTTGCTCTCTTTTCAGTCCTGTTAAGCTTTTCCTGATTGTGATGATCAGATGTTTATTTAGGATTTTCCATATACGGCATATATGCAAAGAGCTTATAAAGCATGTATGTGATCTGACTGCTAAAAGGTATCAACCAGGAAAGTGGTACAAAAGAATTTCCCAAAAGCAGACCATCATCAAGTGGAGAAAATTTGGCACTACAATGGCTACACTACAGGATGCCTCCCAAATACTGAAAACAAACAAACAAACAATGACAAGACAAACACTCTCTGCTAAGAGACCTATGACAATGCTAAAGAATACGCAGGCAATTACTGCCCACTTCCTACGTTTTAATAATCTCCTATAAATCTTCCTATGGGCTGTGGGGAAAGTCAGAGACGTGGAAACCCTTCCTGATGAAGACATTCAGGCCTGCCTTAATTTGCCAAAACCTTATGGAATGTTTTACCGTCTGAATCTATTGAGAATAATACTAATATTCAGTGTATACACCGATCAGCAATAATATGAAATGTTGCAATGCATTGAATGTTTTGAGACTTTTCTATCATAACTAGCATTAACATTTTATATAATATAAACAATATATGTGCTACAGTAGCTCTTCTGTGAGATCAGGGCTGAAGTACTAGTCTCATTGAGCCTTGGACACCAATTGGAACTCATGCCAGTTCCCTGGTTGCCCTTTCTTGGGCTATCTTTAGTTGGTATTACCACTGGTTACCAGGAACCCCCACAAGACCTGCTATTTTGGAAATGAAGAGACCCAGTCCTTTAGCTATCACAATGTGGCCTTTCTTAAAGCCACTCAGATCCTTACAATAACTAATTTTTCCTGTTTTCAACACATCAACTTCAAGAACTGATTGCTCACAGGTGCAAATGTAACGAGATGATTAACAGTTACGCTCCAAGGTGGATGATTGTTTTAGTATATATTACATGTAAGTATATATTATATATTACATTGGGTTTCCAAATAAATAAATGAATAGATACATAAAATTTTAAAAATGCACAGGTATGTGCAAGAACCTAAGCTGCATAACAACCACCACCACCACCGATTTTTTATGGTAGTACGGTACTAGGCCAAAACATAATGAAAAGCAAATTAAAAGAAGAATTTTATTTATATTATTATTATTTTTTATGCAGGAAAGATGGGGTCCCAGTGCAGGCAGGTGAAATGTTTAAGAGCTGTGTTCTCAGAGTTTTGGTAGCACTTTGTGGAATGATGGTGAAAAGCAAACTAAAACAAGATCTTTATAGTTTCACATTTTAACCATGACAGATACTGTTCAGGTGAACTCTGCACGTTCAGCTGAGGTTATAAGCACTACATAGTGTTTTAGCATAGTTAGAGTTTAGTAGGCTACATACTACATGCTCACATGAGAAAACCAATCTTTTTTGGCATTAAACCTGCAATCCTTTCATAGACAACTGAAAAGAAAGGAAAAAAACAAAATCACCTCTCAGCATGATAACAACAGCATTTCAACAAATGAAACAAATCAACAAGGAAATAGTTTAAGAAGAGCAATGTTTTGAAATGGACTATTGACAGCCCAAACCCAAAGCCAAGAAAATAAAAGTGAAAAACAAATATAACAATCCTGATTGTAACCTAGGGTTAGCTGCAGAAGTGTGAATACCTACAACTGTCAATACACAGGTTTTGTGGAGGTTTGATTTATCTTGTTGTCCTTTCCTGCATCATAAAAAAACTTTGTGTGTAGACTTTGTATAGTCACTGTATACATCAACCTTTTAAGGTATGATAAACTATTGCACTGTAACACCATGTACTGTCTTTCATATAGTCTTCATGTTACAATGTATTTGTACACTGACATTCAACGCATGAATAGTTGTGCAGTTAAAACCATCGTTTAAAGCACATGCACCCATATCTAGATGCGTTTCTGTGCCTCACTGAAGGAGTCTGAACACCACCATCGTGTAACTTTAGAGGAATATTTGGGGGAAGCATTTCAATATTGTATTTAAATAAGGTTTGGTATTCAAACGTGATAGATGAGCAATGTAAAGGAACCTTTCAACAAGTTTATGGCATATAAATGGCAAAACACATGCAGAAATCATCAACCTGTCAGTATGTAGACTTAACTGTGTATGTGGTTGTGGACAGTGTATACCATAATGATTTGTGAAATGATTATATTAAGTTGTTTACAGTACAATAGTATCTTCATGCCAGTGTAGTTTAAGGCATGCTTTGTATAATGTTAATGGATGGTCACAAGTTTTTCTTACTTTTTGGCTTTAATCCAGCTTAAAACTAAATTGGGTGGGGGACCTGCAGACTAAACATCTCAGCTGCATTTCACTAAGAAGCAAAAATTAAGTCAGAGTTAAATTAAACTCTTAATTGAAATCTCCTCCAAACCAGAGCTTAAACTAAGCAATACACCAGGGTCTATTAGTAAGTGTAAATGAATAGCCTCAAAACTCTTACAGTAGTGAGTCCTTAATATCTAGAATCTTTATACAATTGTTTTTTATTTAGAAAATAAAATACTTTTTTTTTTAACCCAGGCCTACAGTTAAACAAAATAGAAGAAAAAAAAGATTTTAAAAAATAATAATTTAAATAAAAAAACAAAATGGATCAAATCACATGGAAAACTAAGCATATCCTTACATTTATCATACTTTCAGGTCCATAAAAATAAAATCAGATGTGCCATTTATAAGAAATTCCTACAGGAGGAACAGTCTTGGAACTGGACATCTAGGCATTCTCTTTGCTATTGAAGTGTGTGGCCTTATCATGGCAATATCTAAAGAACTTCAGTTATAAAGGTTGTAGATGTGCACAAGTCTGGCAAGGTATTTAAAAATATCTTTTAAATAAAAAGATACTTGAAAATAAATAATTAAACTGTAAGAAAAATCATTTACAAGTGCAAATTCATTCCCGGCGCAGACAGTCTGACGCCAAACAATGCCTCAAGGAAGCTGATGAACCTTTTCCAAGAGTCATAGGATGGTTCAGTCAAAGCTCAGATTTGAACTCTAATCATTTGAATAAATGACTTAAACCATAATTTTTTTGTATGTTACTTTTGTTTATCACCTCTTTATGTAGACAAATTCATCCCAGGAGCAGACAGTCTGAAGCCAAACAAAGTCTCCAAGAAGCTGAACTGGATATGAACCTTTCCAAGAAATGGGGTTATGAAATGGTTCAGTCAGAGTCATAAAACGCTTTTGTCAAACACAGACTTGAACTCCAATCATCTGAATAAATGACTGAAAAAGCTCATTTTCTTTGTATGTTACTTTTCATCACCTCTTTATGTAGACATTGTATTAAAGAGGGTGAGATGTTTGCTTATTCAACTACATTGAAAGAAATCTACAATTTCATGGGATGTGGGGTAGAAACTGTCATACTAATGTGAAGCACCACTGATGAGATCCTATTAATCATATACACACACTACCATTTAGCAACTTTTGATGTGTTACTTCATTTTAATGAAAAATGTATTTCTTTAAATCATACAGACACAGATGAGTTACAGACAGTCCCAGCAACAACAAAACAAAACTGATTTTGAAGTAAAAAAAACAAAACAACAAAAAAAAAACAGATGCAGTGTCATTTTATTGGGGAGTCAATAAATAGCACTTCAGAATATGATGGTAAGTGTAAAACTAACCAAATACTAAAACTCATACCCAAGCAAAAGACTGCTCACTGTTAGTATTACTTGTAATCAATCTCTTGCAGTAAACTGGGGAATGTGTCCAGTGTTAAGACTCCAGTTAAGGCCCCACTGGTCCTGCTCACATAGTGCTCTTACAATGTACGCACACACACATATATATATATATATATATATATATATATGTGTGTGTGTATATATATATGTGTGTGTGTGTGTGTGTGTGTGTGTGTATATATATGTGTGTGTGTGTGTGTGAGTGATGGAGAGAGGAAAAGAGAATTATTTTCAATTTTGTATTTTTTTTTTTTATAGATTGAAGTTAGCCTCCAAGAGCCTCTGTCCTGGGAAAAAGGGGCCAGACTATTCCTGGAAAATCACCTACTATTCTGCAAGTTATCCTCTCTCATAAAACACAACACAAAATGTCAAACATTTTCATTTACCACAATGTTCTTAGCCCTTTATAGAAAGTAAACTTCCAGTGTGTAGGTGTTATGTTTTTTTTTATTCTAATTCTCCTTACATTAAGCAAATGTCAGCTTTGTCTTTGCATGATTAATCGTAATTTCAATGTATATAATTAGCATATCATATATGCAAATATAGTTTTATGGCTGTGCCTGTACTTCCCCTAATGTAAAGTCTCCATGTTAGTTTATATTAATGTATTTTTGTTTATGTATATATAAAATAAAGCTAAATCTTCAACAGATATTTGTTCCCTGGAAAATCCGTACATTTACAGTGTGCTTTGAAATGTAACTTGGTGACATTCCGTAGTGATTGACTCTTAATTACTCAATTCTTGCAAGTAGAATCTAATCTGATAAGTGATAGTGGAGATTAACAGATACAAGAAGCTATGACCAGACCAGTTAAAAAATGGTAACACTGTGGACTACTTAAAAAAATTATTTTAATTAAAACAAGGTCAATCTAACAAATGAAGAAATGCTGAGGAATGGCACACTGTCTAAACTTAATAAATTTGCCAGTGACATACTTGCAGGTTACGGCTAAACTATTTCATCATTAAGAAAAAGACACTTTTTTCCTTTTTTTTTTTTTAGTGCCAATTCATATAGCAGTAACCATACAGAACTAAACAAGGGAATGTGATGATGTGCAGAGCAGTGCCTAAAGATATATCAGTAAAAAAAAAAAAAGAAAGAAATTATATATACACAAAAATATAACACAGAGAATAGTTTCTGTAGAAAAGTGATTATAAAAATCATTGTTCAACTTCATTCTCATGAAGAACTGCCTTGGCAGCCCTTAATGCATCTCTCTTTTTCTGTAGACATCTTTCTTGATCTTCCAAGTCTGCAATAGAGATCATTTGCAGTGAATAATCTGCTTTGATTCAGACAATTATAAGCACTATACAGTATGTAATTAAAACTGTACACAGCCAACCTTGCTCCAATTGTCTGAGTATTGCAGGGAGCTTCCCTGATGCCTTCAGTATCCTTAGAGAGACAGTATAGTCTGTGGAGTCATAGTATTACCAGTTAAATCCTCTTGCTTTTACATGAACAGTAAGGTAAGTCTGTTGGGCTTTTACACCCGAGCCTAGTGGCTCATCAGGCCGGTGCATACTCCCGGTTAAATGAACATGAACAGTACTGTACATTAAAAGATACATTTCAGAAATGTAAGGGAGAGCCCAGGGGTGGTCACTTTATTGTTGCAAATTGGAAAACACAAAAGAACAAAAGAAAAAGATAACTAAAGACCAAACCTTACCCTCTTCTGATGCATGCTGATTCTGCACTCTCTCAGCCAAGACATTGAGCTGATGCTTGAGCTCTGTGAATATAACCTCTGTGCAGCCAAACTCCTTACATCTCCTCCAGAAGATGGCAGCATCTGAGTTGTGTCTTACATGTTCACCAAACTGAACTTGTGAACTGCAGCTTGATGCTGGTGCTCTGAGGTCTAATGCATCAGATTGCCGTAGCTCATCTTCCTTTTTCAAAGATGGTGGTAAATTCCGAGAATTTAAATTCCGAGAATTTATAGGAATGTCTCCACAGGGGGATTCTTTGAACTTTGAGGATTCTCCAGTAGAGCAGGATGGAGGAGAGTCGAGAGATGGACAGGCAGGCATAGGTGAGGAGTAGACAATCTGATCCAAGATGCTCATAGTAGTGTCTGCTGAGCTTGTTGCCACGGGGGAGCAAGGGTCAGGGCTGTTTTCCACAACTTTTAGATAAAGCATTCAGATAATTCTTATTTTATCAAACTTGTAACCACTGCCAACAAAACCAATATTATAAAGAAACTTGTGTAGCTGAGAGGTACCTGATTCAATGGAAGGACCTGAATCTGCAATAACAGTGAATGGCACATTTTCTTGGCAGTACTCAGTGCATAACAGACTCTGGGACTCACAATCCTGAAAGTGCAAGAAAAACCTGTTGGCCAAGCACACAGGACACAGAGCAATCGAAATATGCTAATTAAATCTGCAAGTGGATACTTGTGTGGCTTACCAAGTCTCTAGACACATCATTACCATCATCATCATCATCATCATCATCATCATCATCATCATCATCATCATCACCATCACCATTTCCACCACCACCGCTCCTAGAAGCAGGAGCAGCTTCTGCACACAAAAATGAATGTATATGCAAAATATCTATGTATTTGAGTAAAATGTGTATTTTCTTACTTAATCATAATTCTTTAATTCATCAAGCTAGATACAAACAAATTTATTTGTAAATCATTCACATGATCATTAACATTATAAATGTTCATTAACTAAAATCTCATTTATGTGGAAAAAGGTTTTATACAATATTTATGAAAATTTAAAGGAGATACTTGATCAACTTCAAATCATCTAATTTGCATGGATTATTGAGCTTTATATAAGGATTATACTGTTGAGTTTAACTTACTTTAATTAAATTTTAATAAAAGCATTTAGGAGATTCCCTTATACAGAGCTTAGTGCTTGTGGTCTCCATCAAAAACACATCCTCATGCAAGTTAAAACATGTATCTCATTGAGATCTTGATGACCATTTAACAGATTAGATGACCGCTGGGCACCCTGTTAACAAATTTTTGATGAATATTCACTAAGTGACCGTATCTCTGTCCTCAAGTGCTAAAGACACACGGCTGCCTTTCGACCATGATCTGACCTTGTAGCAAACAAAGCGAACCAGGCAGCTAGCTAACATCAATCACTAGGAGCACACTAAAGTAAACAAAGCGAACCAGGCAGACTAGCTTACCGCTCTTTAGCAATCGACTGACCACTAGTGAGCGACTCCAATTCAACGTGTAGCAAATTGCCCCTTCAGGTAGTATAAAAACGGGTCCCCAACCCTGGGTCATCCTGTATAAGTGATTGATGTGACTATATATAACTTTCGCATGACTACTTGATATATATTGCTTGTAATTATTGTAAATTAATTGTTGTATGTTTTACATTATTTTAAAAGCAAACAATGATCGTTTTCTGTCTATTGCTCATAATTACAAATCAATAAATATGAAATAAATGTATATTTGTCATCAATGGTAATAAAGGATTCACCAGTGGAGCCGGATGGAGGAGAGTCAACTTTCAATGTCATCAATGGAAATAAAGGATTCAACAGTGGAGCCGGATGGAGGAGAGTCGGGAGATGGACAGGCAGGCATAGGTGGGGAGGAGGCACTCTGATGGTTATTTTTTTTGCACAAGCTGTGAAGTGGTGCAAAAATAATAAAAAATAAAAATAAACTCTCAATATATAATATTTTATTGTTGTTGCACTTATGTTATTGAGATATTTATTGTATTGAATAATAATTAACTTGCAACTATTGGAATAGTTATCGATGTGTGTACCTATCTCTCAAACACTTTTATATGCACAAATTAATGACAAAGACATGTACGTATTATCAAAAAACTAAAATGAAATGGCTTTATTACAATAGAAGTTATAAATATATACAAACATTACTCAACAAACAAACAGTCTGAAATCACTGAATTTAGTCTCAAACTAGTCTTTAGATTCTCTAATTGGTTGCTAACTATTTGCCAAGCAGTCGCCTGTAATTTTTTAGAGACAAGTGAAACAGACCTGGGGCGACTTTGTAGCAGTCTATTGAAAACTCGTTGGTGAGTAAAAAGACTATTCAACTAATTCTTTAAATCTTCTTCAAAAGGTTGCAAATATGTCGCCCCAATGTTGCTAATAAGTCGTTATGGAACACAGTAGCCAAGATCTATGCCAAATTAGTCTAGCAGCTATCCGAAAATTCAATTGTCACAGTTGCCAAATAATCAGCTCTTAATGAGACACCGGCCTAAGCAGTAGTTCATTCGCTACCAGGGTTTTGAATGTTTTCAAAATCCGCAGCCGAATTAACTTCAAGGGGATTGTTCTAACTGCTCAGAGAATCATTTCAGACTAAATTCAGACCGAGAGACAAATTAGACGATTGGCCATTCAACTCAGCTACCAATAGGTCGGAAGCCCATTGAGATACCGGTTTAACTAAGTGAATGCTAAATCAGGAACTAAGAATACCATTGAAAATATTTTGTCAAAACCAGCCATCAAAAATTAACGAAAAACTTTTCATCCATGAAAAATGACATTTTAAACAATAAATATAGGACAGGCTGATCCATCTCTTCATAGACAAAATGTAAACATTGTTCAATTCAAACTCTTAGCTTTTCATGCATTTGACCTTTAATGGAAGTTTGTGGACATCACTAAATGGAAAGCGCTATCTCAATAACGTGCTTTGCACTTTACAGGCAATCAAAATATGCATCTCAGTATAAATAAAAGTGTCTCCAAAATGTTTGGTAATCAGGTGGAAAATTTTGTTCAATTTGGCTTATGCAAAGTTTTACACACAACTTTATTTAAAAATAAAATCCACCCTGCTTCTTTATCTCAAACGATTAAATGATATAGTTACCTTGTCTAGGCTCCTTGATGCCACTGCTGTGAGAGATTGGGAGTTATGTTTTAATTACCTTATCAAAAACATAATTCCTATCAAAAATATCAAATCCTATCAGAATATATAATATGCGGAAGGTCTGGATTTGAGTATGTTATGTTTTAGTTATTGTAATGCCTACCTTTTCTCCTTAGAATCAAGAAGATCCTGCCAAAGAGAAGATAAACAGATTCACCATTGTGGTAGAACTGACAACAATAATTTTATTTATAACAATATGCTCACACTTTGACTGATTAATTTATTAACTACTATACCTCAAAATCTTTAGTGTATCATTATAACACTTAAGCTTTTTTCAGCGTTAAACGTGTTCATATAAAACTTTGGTGTAAATTTTCTAGCCATGTTCGTTGTTGCTCTGTAACCTCTTAATACAATATTGTATACTCTAAACTCCAGGTAGTACATTTACTATGTCCACTATACATCATTCAATAACAATGTATGAGGGATTGTTGTTTTAAGGTCCAGTAGCTCTTCACAGCCAAACATTTTAACCCACTAACAGCTAATGATCCTACATGGGTATGTTGCAGCATTCCTGAAAATCTCATTCATTTGGAAAAATGTTTGTATCCTGCTTATGCTCTCAAATTTACATAGATTTAAATAAGAAGACTAGCAAACGTAAGCCCTGTGTCCCTGACTAAAACAGATCACTTATTGTATTCTGATTTGAAGGTGAGAGTGAAACAAAGCAGATCACTTACTGTGTTCTGATTTGAAGGTGTGGTATCCTCAAGCTCTAAATCTATTGGTGCAAAATTCAGGTCAGTGATGCTCCTAGTATCATCCGATGGATAAACAGTCGATTTCTTTAAACTACTATAATGAATCTGACATACATAATTGACCACTGTCTGGCCAGTGGATTATTCTGTTATAGCATGATCATTAGATTGTCATTATTAAAATATGTTATATATAACCCGATTGATTCACTATCTGAGGATAACGGACATCATTATTCATTCAAAATATTTTCTCGTTTCTGATCGTGGGAAGCCTCCAGCTAATTCCTGGTATTCTTCTATGAGCTGACTTATCCATCATTGAGATCAGATAAGCTGAATGATTATTGCATGATTGGCATGAGCCAATTTTTCTTCTCATCAATATCATATAGGATAGATAGGCTACACCCCATGGCAGACAGCGCTGCCTGTACGCCATTTTGATTAGTTAGTTAGTACAAGTTCACAGTGAAGCACTGCAGCCTGAAGTTGTCAAAACTTCATTTTATTTTCTTACAATTTATGCTGTTGTATGCCATATCTGAGATCGAAATCCAACGACCAAGACGGCGGCTTAAAGATTCGCCACCCAAGAGCACTGTCAGTTTCACTTTCTTGATTTTGGCTAATCACATTTTTTGTTTATAGTATCACTTAATCAGCCATGACATTTTTCTTACAATGCACTTTTTTCCGTACTTGGAAATATTTGGATTAAATAAATTAAATGCCGAAGCATTTTCTATGACAGGCATTCCAGATTTCATAGACTCATTTTAAAAGCTTTGAGCAAAGCATCACTGGAAAAATTCAACCACTCAACAAATTCCCCTGTCCACTGGAGTTGTGATAAGCCTGTACAAAGCAGGTCATTAATTGGTCAAGGCAAAATCACAAGATCAATTAAAACTACAACAAAGTAGTTGTCCTGGTTTTTTTGTCTCCTCGGCCATGGGTGGCGGTGAAGACCAGTGAATTTACACCTATAACTCCTTTTTTTTTTACGTTGTGTAAAACCCCCCTGACCAATGAATAGTATTTTAGTATTTAGTAACAAAAAAAAAAAAAAAAAGTAGGGCTAAAAGGCACAGTTGATCCCACTGTCACAATTTAAAAATATCAAATTAATAAGTATAAAAAAATTATGTTAGCTTTTCTTGTGTTCTCATGTCGTATATTCTAAATCAATTAATCACCTCTGGCTCGAATATCCCTGAATAAACCCCTCAACCTACAGTCTTAAGGATTATTCAGTGATATCCACCTCAGCTTCAACAAATTATTTAGCAGGACCTTCTGAATTTTTAAGAACTAAAAGATTAATTACCTGAGTCACTTAATGGTTCCAGGTATTTCCTTTTCCTACTGCAGGACCTTAAAAAGATCAAATCGAATGAAGGATGATGCGATCAACATCTTGTTAAAAAAAAAAAAACCTTAACAAAAACAGAAATAAACTCAAATATTTACCTTATTTTTAGTGATTCTGAGTCACTCTGTAAACAGAGAAGGTTTATGATAAATAAAATGTCAGTGAATAACACTGAGTAATTTAGATAGCACGTATAACTAGAACATATGGCAAGATATATTTTCATTAAACACAGACACAGACACACACACACACACACACACACACACACACACACACACACACACACACACACACACACACACA
>JBCNYH010000012.1:48741294-48751420 GCA_039654325.1 Tandanus tandanus
ATGAGAACCAAAAAAAATCATTCCGACAAGTATATTGAGGTAAAAGTATGGCTAATAAACAAAAACACTGAAAATACGAATTTTTCTGAAAAATTGAAAGGTGTAGCAAATTTTATTTTTTTGATTTTGCATAGCATGAATCAACTTCAAACCATATGGAATGGTTTAGTGAGTAAAAATATGTGAACACTATGCCTGAAATGCTGTAATCAAAGTAAAGGGTGGCCGCACTAAACATTGACTTTTTTTCCTCAAAAAAGAGACTGCTATTTTTGTTATTTCTATATATTGTTGTCAGTTTACTTATTCGCATCAATATGATCCAATATTACATGAAATAAATACTTGAATAGTACTTCGTTTCTGATATATCTTAATTTTCTTAAGTGTATAATCATCACTATTTTTTTATTTCTTCACTCGCTAAACCATTCCATATGGTTTGAAGTTCATTCATGCTATGTAAAGTAAAAAAAAAAAAATACATTGTGACACTCAGAAAATTGGTATTTTCAGTGTTTTTTTTTATTAGCCATACTTATATTATATTATATATATTATATTGTATATATTATTCTTCTTCTTCTTATTATTATTATAGTTTTTTTTCCAACATCAACCCATGGGCCTCATTTATCAATATCTTCTTAAGTTTTCCCCCCCCCTCAAATTAATTATTAATAAAATTCATAATGTCTATGTTGGATTGAGAGTAGCCAAAACTGTCTAATAAGATTTTGTGTTCTTTCCTAAGTGCACGAGCTGTATTTGCTTGATGTGTGTTAATGTGTCTGTGAGGGTATTTGCTCATAAAAAACACACAAATAAAAAATGGAAAGATGGTTAACAAGTGGTAAGTTATCAAAATTCCATTTCACAGCAAGAAGGGTTCGAGTTCCAGGCTTGGCGAGGGCATTTCTGTGTAGAGCGAGATTCTCCCCATTGCGTGGCTTTCCTCAGGGTACTCCGGTTTCCTCCAACAACCCAAAGACATACATATTAGGCTAAATGGCTGTTCTAAATTCCCCCAGGTGTGAGTGAGAATGGTTGTGTGTGTGTATTGGCCCTGCGGCGGAATGGCGAGCTGATCAGGGTTTGCAGCACCTTCGTCCCCATGACCTTAGAAGGATTAAGCGGTTTGGCGAATGATTGGATTTATGGGAGAGATGGAAAATCACACAGAATCAGGCAAATTATTAAAAGTTTTATAAAGAATTGCATTTATGAAATGATGAATAGAGATGTGAAACAACATAACTTCATGCAAGTTTTTTAGTTTTGTGGCCTTAAATTCTTACAGTACACACACACACACACACACACAAGGACTCGTAGATTGATAAATTACTTTCTGCACTTCTTTCTGTACACAGTTGTTTTTTTAACACACTTAACACTGTGGTCAAAGATAACTTGTTGCCCTCTTGTCTTGCCACTGTTCCAGACAGGATGAAATGCACCCCATGGCTGCTGTCTTATTAAGAGGCCTTGATTAATTAAGGAGGTCTGGCAGGGACTGTGCCCCCTGCTTGCACCATGCTTCAAACATTTTCACCTTAAAGCCTGCCCACCTCTTTTATATTCCCATCCGTTTTTTTCCCATGCTCTGTTTTATGTGCAAGATCATTCATCTCAGATTTTATGATAGCTTGTTTTATCTGCCAAGAGCCCTCCCAAATGAGGATTTAAAAGTATTATTTTAAGAAATGTCTGCCTCATTTATAGTGTCCAGGTGTAAATGTTCTCATACACCTCAATTAGATAACAGAAATAAATAAACAAATACATTGAATAGCTTCAGTGCAAAAAAATAATGAAATTAGAATCCATTGTTTAAAAAAAAAGCCTGTAAACAAATTATGCATAACATTTCAATATGTCTCTCCATAATATTAGATGGAATGATCTTTGTTAAATATTAATGTGAAATGCATAACACTAAACGCTAGAGTGCTTCAACACCAATAGACCTGCAGGGAGTGGTTTAGCTTTACAAACAGATAAAATCCAATGAACTCCTCATGCACCCTGACCCGTGCACCTGCCTCTATTTTGTGCATCCAAGCAAGCATTTCCCTCTCCACACTGCTGACTCCCAGTAGGACCACCAGATGGAAGTAGAGCTCCATGCAGCTCCTGTGTATCCCATATGCATCTTGCTCACTGGTCCTCATGTGCCTAGCATTGACTGAGCTTGTCAAAATCCTGGAAATAAATTAAGCATTTGCAACCTTTTATACATCTCTTGAAACTTACCCATCTGTAGGGCTGTGGCAATACTATTTTTAAATGATATCCTTGGATTTGGAAGGCCAGATTGAAAAGACCACCAGAAAAAACTAATTTCTGTAATTCTAAATGCCATAAATGTAAATGTGAATGTAAACAACATGGGGCGGAAAAAAGAATGTCACACAATTGCTGGCAGGAAAAATATAAATTCTGACCACATCTGGGTTTGTGAGCAGTAGCATGAGGACTTACCTTATGTGAAAAATGTTTAAAAGTTTTGGGGCTGGTTAAATAACAGTTATGTATTTACACCCATCAGCTATAATATAAAAAAATATATATTTTGACCACTGACAAGTGAAATAAATAACATTCATTATCTCATTTCAGTGGCACTGGCCAAGGAGTGGGATGCATTAGGTAGAAAGCAAACATTCAGTTTTCGAAGTTCATGTGTTGCAAGCAAGAAAAATGAGCAAGCATAAGGATCTGAGTGACTTTGACAAGGGCCATATTATGATGGTAAATGACTGGGTCTATTCATCTCCAAAAGGGCAGGCCTTGGGGGGTGTTCCTGTTATGCAGTGGTAAAAACATACAGGCTAGCCTACAAGCTAGTACATCTGGTCTGATCCCACAGGAGAGCTACTGTAGCACAAAATGGTGGCTGTTAATGCTGGTTCTAACAGAAAGATATCAGAATACGCAATTCACTGCGGCTTGCTGTGTATGGGACTGCCAGTCTGAGGGTTTTAATACTATGGATGGTCGGTGTATACTACACAAGAACATAAGACATATAAAAGGACTTTTCAACTTTTAAAACTGTGACAATGGTAATGCGCACTCCATTATGTCATGACTTATGCAGGAAGGTGAGCTGTCCGAGGGATCATCTGTGCCATCCAGCTTCTCTCTTTCAAGCTGAAAATATTCTTTATCGGTTACGGGGGGGTTTACAAACTTGACAGCAAATTTTGCGAATCTGGGTATGAACTTATTTCTTCAGACTAGCGTAATTCTTTTAAAAATAAAAGACACTTTATTGGTTTCAGTGATTACTGACTGTCTGACTGTGATTACTGACTGTCTATGATAGAAAACATCTTGATGTTTGGTTCATTTCTTAACTAACCCTGGGTTTACAATTGGGCACAATGTCTGCAATCTCCACAATTTGAGAGAATTGTGATGCATGCGGGGTTGTGGGAATGAATCATGATGATCTTGAGGGAACTTGGTGGATATGTGATGATCACGCTGATCGTGGCAAAATTTGTGACTCAAAAATTTAGCCACAATTAGAACGTGGGGATCGTAGTAGAACGCAGTGGAGCTTAACAAACCAAGTAACAGTTGGCCATCGTAGAGGATCTTGATGAACTTGGCAACACCATTCCTTCAAGTTTAATTTTCCTGGATGCACCCTGCCTCTTTTTATACCTCACTCATGCAACAAGCATGGTCAGAAATCGTGGCGCTCCACCCTTTTTTAATCACGGAGATCGTGGATGTCGTGCTCCAGTTTAAACCCGGGGTAAGGAGCAATGGGAGCACTGATGAATAGAACACTTGCTTTGCTGTAGTAGCCTTTGCTGTGGCTTCTTGCACTAAGATATGATAAAATTTCCTTCAACACTTGTTTAATTCTTCTTTTTTGATATATTGTATTTCTGTAAGAAATTCCTCTTGCTGTGCAAACCACTTTAAAGTAAATTCAGTTCACGAAGACAAGGGTATTCACTAATCTAAGTACAGCTGCGAACAAATCAGGTTTAACATGTCTTTAAGAACACAAATTTTCTTTAAAAACTTAAGAAGAGATTGATGAATAAAGCCCAATGACTCTTGCATTGGAATTATGCATTCAGTATGGCACTGGACATGATGGAAGCTCTGAGAATGAGCCACAGCTTTGATTAATGAGATCTAGCTGTGAATGCTGAAAGACCAGCCACAGGAATAGATGAGTTGGCTATTAAACTCTGGATGTGTCACTGCTCTACAGAGATGGGAGCAGTAATGAAAAGACATCCAGGTCAGAAAGCTGCAATAAACCCATGCTTGTCCTCCAGCAGAAGGATGTTAAGTGGGCTACCCAGCAATGAAGTATCAGGCAGCCTGCTGCTTTGTAGATCATTGAGGAGGAATAGTGATATATGAACGGAAGACGGGTGGGGTGAAACCTGGTCCAAGGCACACACTGGCATGGTTGAATAAATCTTTCCTGATCCACAGGACATGCATCTACAACCATTAGCTTTTGAGACATGGCCAGGTGCTTGAGAGAGAGAGAAAGAGAGAAAGAGAGAGAGAGAGAGAGTACTTAGCTCTGAATTCAGATCAGGCTGGCAAGTGCAGGGCACAGATGACACAGGAACACTGAACAGGAGGCTGAGCTGATGGCAATCATCACAAATGCACTTGACTGTATCCTTTCATGCTTCACAATTTTGTTTGTATACATGTGTACTGAGTATATGTTGTTTTTTTTAAGGTAGTTTATAATTTAAATATGAGTGTGACTTAAAATAATTTTAACATTTGGCAGACACTCTTATCCAGAGTGACTTACAATTATCATTTTTATACAACTGAGCAGGTGAGTGTTAAGGGCCTTGCTCAAGGGCCCAACAGTGGTGATAGTGGGGATTGAACCGCTGACCTTATTGATATATTGTCAACATAATACAATATTTCTTCCTACACAGTAGCATCCATTGGGAGGCTGTAATCAAGCCTCAAGTTTACCCAACTATACAAGTGAATTTCATTTCATTTCTTTTTCTGAACCACTTTATTCTTTATTGGGGAGGTGGGGTACACACTGAACAATTCGGCAAACCATTATCAACACAGACACACAACCACTCACATTCACACCTAGGGGCAATTTGAAACATCCAATCAGCCTAATGTGCATATTATTGGACTGTGGGAGGAAACCAGTGTTCCCAGGGGAAACCCACGCAAGCACAGGGAGAACATGCAAACTCCACACTGAACAAACTTCCAAGCCCAGGACTCAATCCCAGGACTATGTGCCAGGACTATGCCACAGTGCTGCCCACAGGTATGATGTGATTATCTTATATCATATGTCCATACATCTTCAGGAACTGTTTTGTCCTGAGTCACGGTGGATTCAATGTCTATCTTCACTTGATGTCAAGGACCCAGGATGGGACATCTGTCCCTCGCAGTCCTTAATACAATTATTTTATTAAACTTTAAATAATTGAATGTGTTTTGAGTGAAGGTACCAGAGAATTTGGGGGAAAAAATTATTTTTTAATGCACATATTTTTACATTGTTTTAAATCCTTAATATAACCACCAGAATGACAAAAAAATATATGTGTGGAAGTCATGCCAGACTTGGCTGTGCTGTAGCCTGAGATGTCTTGGCGGACCCTACTCCACGAGGAAATGCTGATTCACAAAGCTGGCAGACTGTGGATCTCCTAAACAGACCTCTTCAAATGCCAGCCAGTGGAAAGAGCTAAGCTCCAGCTTTAAGCTTACCCCACATTTTTGTAGAAGCAGGCAAAAGACACATGAGCTTTGAAATGCAGCCAACTCCATTTGTAAAACTTTTCTTGGTTAAGCTAAAGAAAAACAAAGAAAAGAAACACATTCTGATTTGAGAGCAACATTTGGAGATGGAAAATAGAGTTTTGTATTTGGAGATGAACAGATTGTTGATATAAAATGGGTGGTAGAAATCAGTGTTCATAAATGGAGTCAAATTTAAGTTCTGAAGATGAAAGCAAAGAAACAGAAAATTGTATTTTTTGGGGTATGTTTGTACAGTGGTTATATTAAAGAATCACCCTCGAACAAAATATTCACATTTTGTTACTTGGCAGCCAGTCATGAACACACACACACACACACACACAAAATATTATTCCAGCTGTATTTACTCAATGCAACAGCCAAGTAAATGATGTACCCATCAAATTCTTGAAGCAAACCCGCAGCCCTCAGCCAAAAAGTTCTTCTTGATGTGGTCTTGCGGTCTTCATTAGGAGTGGCTCTTTTTCTTGCAACCCTTTTTGCCATAGGTCTCTTGGTAGCCTCTCTGTTCAGTTTCCTCCTTGCTGTTCCATCCAGTTTTGAGAGACGGCCTGACCCGGTATGTTAGCTTGTAACACTTCTTGATTATGGAATTTACTCTGCTCCTAGGGATTGATAAAGCCTTTGAAATATGTTTATATTCATCTCCTGACTTTTGCCTATCCGAACATTATTCCTGAGATCTTCTGACAGTACCTTGCCACCCATAATTGATTGTTTGCTTCCAATTACACTTCGAAGCAATGGAATGCTCTAGAAATTGCTTTTTTTTGTTATGGTGCTAATCAGAATTATTATAATTGATAATTGGTGGAAACCAATTAGACTGGTGTGCAGTGGAGAAGGTGATTAAGTTAAAGTTTTTTTTAAATAAATTTTTTAGAATGATGTGATCCATTAACCATCTCAGCGATTGTGTTTTTTTAATAAATATTTTTCCCCCCTGAAGTGTTACAAGTCACAATGAGTGAGTACAGAAGGACATATATATATATATATATATATAATGTGAATATTTGGAAGGGGGTAATTCTTTTCTATACCCACTGTATACATGAATGTTTGTATGTATGTATGGAGGAGAAGAAAAAGAAAGTACACAGTCCTTCAATTAGATTTTTGTCGGATGTAAATAGAAATTGTGTACCAACTCATCAAAACACATAAATAGATTTCAACAAGTAGTCACGTTGTAGTCACAAAAAGTTAACCTACATTTAGAATCCAGAGGAGAAGTAAGTACACATCTCTTAGCAATAAAACAGCAATCTTCAGCATGTTTACCTGATCCCATTTTTCTGTGCAACACAGAACTCACATTTGAGTCAACTTTTTCCCCCTGAGATTTTCTGCACACCAGATTCCATCAGAAATTGTTAATCCACTGGTGAAGGAGTGTAGGCAGCAGAGAGAAAGGAAAAAGAAGCACAGGAAGTGAGATGGGCTATGTGCCAAAGCTCTCCAATACAGATCATCACTTTCAAGTCTTTTCCTGGCCAACTCCAGGTTTCTGGCAAATAAGATGGATGAGATCACCCTAAGAATAATTCCACACTGTGTGACAATCATCACATAGACCACAATGTTTCACACTTTGCTATAGAGACTGTTTTGTTGACAGAGTGGACAGAACGATGGACTCTGGGAAGAGGAGTAAGAGGACTATGTACTGTACTTTTGCAAACAACAGCTGGCACACAACCGGGGCACCTGCACCTATACTGGGCCCCAGGAGTGCAGGAAACATTATATGCAACAGTCTCTAGCACATGGGCCTTGTATGATCTCAAATGGAATCTGTATCACAAATAATATGCATTTCCTCATATGGACCCAATGCAATGTCTGATGTTTAAAGGTTAACCTTTGTGTAGGAATTACTAGACAAGGAAAATCTCTATCTACACAGAATTCTTATCAAATAGCTATTGAGCAGTGGTGAAGGAATGAGTCTAGGGTCTCTTTCTTTCTTTCTTTCATTCTTTCTTTTTTTTTTTTTGAGAGGCAAATCTGTGAAGTGGTTAATGTCCCAAATCATATCAAGGCAGGAAAAGGTTCAGTGGTATGTCAGTCTGTCAGCTGGAGTTCAAACAGCTAACTAGTATCATCAAGGTGGATCATTCATGAACTAGACTGAAACCCTTTATCTAGAATATATGCATTAAGTAACCTAAGTAATGGGTTAATTATTACTTTTAGGAAGTGGTTATTATTACATACTAGTCACATCACTAACTATTTTCTGGAAATCAACATAATACCGTACATTGTGTGATTTTTGTGTAAATCCAGGTTGGTTAATTTTAGGCCCTTTAAATACATGCACATGCACAGTTAATGTCAGAAAGACTACAGTACCTTAAGTACTTAAAACTTATAAAAGTAATTTGTAAAAGTTGTCAAAATTTAGTATGGGTAAGAAACAAATAAATTTTGTTATAACTGGGTCATTCTCATAGAAATGCATATTTTAAATGCATATGTTCCACTCTTTATATACCCAATTATTTTCAAAAAGATTGCAGGTTTTTTTTGTGTGTGAATGAAAAAAATTCATTTTCTATAATCGCACCCAAATGTATGTAAAAAAAAAAAGAAAAAAAGCAACACCTATCTTAACTGTAGTTATGTGCACAAATGCTGAATTAATTATGTGCTGTGTCCCCAGTACCGTTGTCACTACTTTAGCATCAGTTCTCCAGATATTAAATTGGATTTTACCAGATCTGTTCTGATATAAAAGTACCTTCATGTGTTGACAATTTAAGCTGTATATGTACAAAGACAGAAAAATAAAGAATTTTGGCGTTTCCAGCATATGAAGTTATGTCCCCAAGAACTTTGTCAACTCTGTTATGTCAACTCTGTTAAAATCCTGTATTAATATTGCTGTAATTTATGATTCAAAAAAGCTGGAGCTTCAAAACTTTCCAGAAATATACTCTGTACCATAGTGTTTATTTATAGATATTTTGCAAGTATTTCTGTGAAAATTATTCCTTGAGAAGGTGCAATTACAAATTATACACTTTCATGAGAAAGACCCAACTACTTATTTTGACTTTCTTAAATCAGTACGGATTTCTAGGTTTTAAGGTAATTTCTTAGTACTTATTAAAATACATTCCCTTCACACTTTCTATTTCACAGATGAATAAGCAAATTACAGGCAGTAATTTTGACCAATCATGTTCGTTAATGGGTTTTAAGTTGTGAGGAAGTTCAGTGTTGATATTGAAAGCATGGACAGAGACATATCAAAAGTAACTAAACACCACTCATTGCAGAATTTTATCTGTGAAACTTTTCACCTTCACCTTGACCTATCCTCTTCATACCAGGTGGCACATGAGGCCTCAACATTCTACTGCCAACCGACTCTGAGGGATGCTGCGATGTGAACCTCATTCCAGTTCTTCCATTCAGCTTTCTTTTTCTCTCTCTGCCATCCTTCTCAATGTTGATTTGGGTCTATCCTACATTCATCGCTCTTCCAGGGTCCAGGTTAATTTAGTTCTGCGGTCGTAGTTTGTTTTTTCTTCCAATTTGGCCGATGAATTTTAATCTTTTCCTTTGGGAACCCTTATCCTTTTCCATTTTTAGTCATCTGTAGGACTGTTTGTATTTCTGTCATGCCAGATTATCTTAGATATTCGTCCAAGACATCTGCTTTGGAAGACGTCGATTTTGTATTTATCGGTTTTATTCACATTCCAGGTCTCTTATCCATACATCAAGACAGGCTTTACCAGTGTCTTATACAGTCGACTGATGCTGTTACTACTCCAGGTCCTTTTCTGTCAAAAATATCTGAAGGAATGTAAAAACTGGTACTATCAGTAAGGTCATGGGGAAAACTGGCTGACAGGATACGAGCTTTAGTCGAGTCAACTCTCAGAAGCAAACAAGTGGGATTCATATCAGGTAGATGAATCACTAAGCAAATTTTCATTTTGAGGCATATAATGAGTAGCCAACAGACTGACAGTCAACATTATACGTAAATGTTTTTGTAGACTTTGAGAAAGCATTTAATTCAGTCCACAGGTATAGTCTATGGCTGATTATGAAAAGCTATGGCTGTTAAGGTTATACAGCAGGAAATAGGATCCACACGCAGACCGAAGGGGTATAGAGCACAATATTTAATTGATAAACAGATAATCCAAAATGGTGGTCAAAAAACATGCAAAGGTCAGAGATATCCAAGAAGTCAAAAACAGAGGCATCCAAAAAAAAAAAGCAGCAAGAATGGTCAAGGAACAGGCGAGGTCAAAAAACTACTAGACAGAGATATAACAACGCTGGAAAGGCA
>JBCNYH010000012.1:48751520-48770837 GCA_039654325.1 Tandanus tandanus
CAATACTCATGTTTAAGTGCAATACTCATGTTTAGAGCAGGTCTCGAACATCATATAACATTTTAGCATCATGCACCCTATGATTAAAAGCTCTACCTCTCACCCTGAGTATACCATGCACCTTTGACATATTCCTTTTTGTGTATGTGTGTATATGTGTATATGAGTGATAGATGTATAAGTCTGTAAATGTGTGAATATGTGGATAAATGTATGTGTTTTCATATACAGGATATATGTATGTATGTGTGTATATATGTGTATGTAGGTATATGCACATATATAGCTTAGTGTAGTTACCTTAGTTGTCTTTTGTTGCTGCCAAACGGAGAGCTGCTAAACAGATTTTCATTGTTATATATATATATATATATATGTGTGTGTGTGTGTGTAATTTTTCTTTATTGAGACTTTTATCTTTAGCTTTATCACAGTCTTACTTGGTATGGAGCAGCTGTGTGCACACAATTTCCTCGGGGATCAATAAAGTTTTCTGATTCTGATTATTCTGTCTCTTCACCTACACTGACACAGCCAACAACATCAGACAACTTCTGAAGATGGCAGGTCTCTGTGCAGTAGCTTAAGTCTGTTGTGTAGAGGGTAAAGAGGAAAGGGGAGAGGACAGTCCCCTGTGGTGCTCTGGTGTTGCTGACCTCCATTTCCAACACGCAGTGCTGCAAGCGCAAATACTGTGGACTTCCAATCAGGTAGTCCATAATCCAGGACAGAAGAGAGGCATCCACCTGCATTGCTGTCAGTGTCTCACCCAGGAGGGTCAACCAGATGGTATTGAAAGCACTGGAGAAGTCAAAAAACATGACCCTCACAGTACTCGACGTCTGGTTCAGCTGGGTGTAGACATGATTAACCAGGTAGATGATGGTGTCTTCAACTCAGAGACGGGGCTGGTAAGCAAACTGAAGGGGGTCCAGAATGTGGTCTAACCATTTGTCTGAGCTGATCCAGGATGAGTCTCTTGAGGGTCTTCATAACATGTGAAGTAGGTGCCACGGGTCTGTAATTCTGGGGACCACTGGGATGTGGTGCCTTTGGTTCATGACGTCTTCCGTAGTACTGGGCCCCTCTGCAGACTCAGGCTCATCCTGATGATGGTATGTAAGACTCCACAGAACTGGGGGTCACAGGCTTTAAGGACCCGGGGGCTCACCCTGAACCTGGTCATAGATAAAGTTGACAGGAGGGGGAGGTGTGTCAGGTTATCGCAAGAGGCAGAGGTGCAATAAGGGGAGGGAGGGAGAGTGGTGTGGCAGGGGGTCTCAGGCTTGCTCCTGACAAGTTAGAAGGGGGCTGAACAGTAGCCACAGTGTTGAAAAGTAGCCACATCTGTTAAAAAATCAAATTCAGCTCATTCGCCCTGTCCTTATGGCTCTCGGCTCCTCTACTGTCGGATGACCTAAAAGCAGTGATCTTCATACCACTCCAAAGCTCTCTCATGTTGTTCTGCTTGAGTTTCCACTCCAGCTTCCTCTTGGAGTTGTCCTTAGCCTCCCTGATCTTGACTCTTAGTAAACCGTGGGTCCTTCTTACTTCTCTATTGCCAGCCCTGAAGGCCCTTTACCCTCTCTCCATTGTTCTCTTGTTCTCATTTTAGGTTTATAAACTATTATATTCAGTTATATTACTAATATATATAGTTTGTATCAATTACGAAGGAAGATTGGGGGCATGGTGGTTAGCACTCTCATCTCACAGCAAGGAGGTCCTACTTTGTTATTTTGGTTTACTTAAAATCCAAATAAATGTATTATTTGGATTAATTATTGTTGGATGATTACCTGCAAAAAGCTGTAATTGAAGAAAAAAGACTCAATGACAAAATAATTTTATAAATTTTCTGCTGCTTAATCCTAATTAGCATGGAGGCTGGTGCCCATAACAGCCGACTCTGGGCGTGGGCGGAGTCCACCCTGGACAGCTCGCCAGGCCATCGCAGGACCAGCCAATTAATCGGATTACCCACGCAAGCTTGGGGAGAACATGCAAACTCCACACAGAAACGCCACGGGCCCTGGAACCAAACGCAGGACTCAAAATCCCAAAATCAGAATATGCATTTTTTTTCTATTCCAAAAATAGCTAATGCCTTGTAAGCATAGTCATAGTTAATGCATTAACAGTATATGTCATAGTATGTCTCATAAGAAAACACAATAAGTAATGTAAATTGTGTACGCAGACAGAGCAGGCATGATGGATTTTTTCTTCTGGGGAGGCTGGACCTGTTAACCCCTATGCCACCGTAGCACCCCATGGATAAAATATGTTAAAAATAAACTACAAAAATGTTGATTTAGAACAGGTGTGTCAAACTCATTTTCACCGAGGGCCACATCAGCATAATGGTTGCCCTTAAAGGGCCACATGTAACGATAAGACCGTATAAATGTAATCAAATGTAAAATAAATGTATCTACTCCTTAATGTTAAATAACTCTGAATTTATTACTTATTCAAATGACAAATATTACATATGCATTTGCATAGATGAAAAAAAAAATAGGTTTACTAGTTGCTCTCTTATAATATAAATCCTTTTAAATTGTCAAGTTAAGAAACCCACATTACTCCATCAATCAATGATCAAACTATCCATGTGAATAAAGAAAAATATCATCCAACACTAGTTATGACATTAACTTTGTTCAAAACCTTTTTGTCACAGTTAAGAGTGCCATTATGAGCTGCTAAGAACATGTGTGACATTTTTACAAAAACAAATGGCTGCATACAGCCTTGCAGATTTATCTGCATAAACATATAAACCTGTAAACACTAAATACATTGCTACACATATAAAGTAGTATATGTAATAAACTCAAAATAAAATCAGGGTTGACTCAATTCACAACTATATTGGTCACGTTTTTAGGTGAAGTTGATGAGGAGATGCTTCCTGTCCTTGAACACACCAAGTGGATCCCCTCTCCACTATCCTCATCCATTGATCATGTTCTGAAAATAACACAAAACAAAATGCAAGCACAATCATTAAATTGCACACAGTTTAACTATTCTTCTTATTGGTTGAAATACATTTTATTATATTTTAATTAGGTTTTTAAAAATGCTCACCTATGCGTTTTCTGGCCGGATGTCTGACACCGTTTTTCCATGACTAGTGTGTCAATGTCTGGTTTTAGGTCTTGTGCTGAGGCAATCCGTAGAACAGCATGGAGGTGATCATCAGTGAGGCATGATATATGCTTGTTTTTGTTTAGATTCATTAATGAAAACATCTGTTCGCAGAGATAGGTGCTCCCAAACATAGACAGAACACGGGCAGCATGAAGTCGAAGCTGTGGCATTAAACCAGGGGGCAGTAGACGGTAAAAGTCCTGGATTGCAACATCCTGGAACTTTGCTCTCAGGCCACTATCACTTTGAAGCTCTATTAACTCCATCTGAAGGTGTTGGGGTGCTGTGCAGACGTCAGTGGTGAAAGGATTGGCAAAGATGGCAAAGCCCGAATGCTGTGCTCTAAAGACAGAGAAGCGCCGATCAAACTCATTCATTAACCGGCTTAGTTTGGTGGCTAACTGAGCACAAGAAAAAGTACCGCGAAACGAGGCTGAGATGCTCTGACAAACAGGAAAGTGGGCAAGATTGTCCTGTTTCACTTGGCACATCCATAGGTCAAGTTTACGCTGGAAAGTGGTGATCATGTCGGACATCTGCGTGATGACTTGTTTGCGTCCCTGCAGCTTCTGATTCAGTTGGGCGAGATGCTCGGTTATGTCACACAACATAGCAAAGTCACACAGCCAGTTTGGATCTGTCAATTCAGACAAGGGTTTTTCTTTACTCTGCATAAAAAGAGCAATTTCTTCCCTAAGCTCAAAAAATCATTTGAGGACTTTGCTCCTACTCAGCCACCGTACTTCTGTATGATACGGCACGTCTCCATACTCCGAGTCCATCTCCTGCAGGAACAGCTGGAACTGACGGTGATTCAGGCCACATGCCCGAATGAAGTTCACTGTTTTCATGACCGTGGTCGTGATATTATCCATACCCAGCACCTTCCCACACAAAGCTTCTTGATGGATAATGCAATGATACATTATCAGAGGCGTGTGACAGTTACTTTTTTCCATTTTCTCCTTCATTAGTCCGACCAAGCCCACTTTTCCTTCAAACATTGCAGGTGCACTGTCTGTAGTTAAACCCACCAAGTTTCCCCAGGGCAATGCATTTTTATTTACAGACTTCTCCACTACATTAAAAATGTCCCGTCCCGTTGTCGTTCCATGCATGGAAGCTACATTCAACAGCTTCTCACTGACAGAGAGGTCCGACTTAACGCCTCGAATAAAAATGTATAGCTGCGCTGTTGTCAGTGCTTTCATCAAGAGCTAATAAAAAAGCTATGTAGCTGCGTGTCTCTTCGGCCAGCTGAGTTGCCAGGTTTTCTGATAGTTCCATAACTTGGTCCGCGATGGTGTTTCTCGATAAACTGACATTATTAAAAGTCTGTATCTGGTCTGGACACACCTGCTCACAGACCTTCAGCATGCACTGCTTCAAAAAGGCACCATCTGCAAAAGACTTTGAAGCTCGGGCAATTTCTTCAGCCACAATAAAGCTAGCTTTCACTGCCGCAGTGTTTTTGTTTGTGGATTCGTGAACAAATTCTGCTGCAATCTTAGTTTGCCTTTTAATTCTTGGGCAATTTGTTGTTTTTCTCGAAGACTAACTTTAGCATACTTAGCTCCGTGTTTGGTGTCAAAATGCCGACATAGATTGTACTCTTTGACAACCGCCACTGGCTCATAACACAAAAGACATACCGGATTTTCTCCTTCAAGCACAAACATGTATTCGCCTTCCCATCTTTCTTGAAACAGCCTTCCATCTGAATCAACTTTTCTCTTCCTGGACATTTAGGAATCATTTGTATTTCTTAATTTTACTTGTTGAAAATCGCACTGATGTGGATACACTGCAATCTAGTTGCGGGATGCCGTCACTTTGCGGGTAACATGATCGGCATGAATTGTGTGAAATGTAGTTTATGGTCAATGCACGCTTTTGACTTATTTATTTTATGACAATCAAACCTTTTAAGTTATCATTTGGCCCGCGGGCCTTGAGTTTAACACATGTGATTTAAAAGTTATTTCACTTTTCACTATCTCACTTATCGCTTTGTAGCACATTCAACATTTGGTGAGAGAACATTGGGTCCACTCCTGGGTGGTGGACAAGATACAACAGAACTTATACCCTGCATGGGTAGCTTCTACTGTAAGCATAGAGCTGGATTGGAGAAAAAGTTTAACATGAAAGGTGTATAATTGTGGCAATATCTGACTGTCATGTTGGATTTGAGATGGTGTTGTCAGGGGCTTACCCTTTTTTTGAGGCTGAGACTAAGACTGGTTGATCCTGTCAAGCAGTTAGTCTTTAGAGTTTGTAAACAAAATTTATTTTAGATAAGACTGCATTGGTTCTTGAATTAGTGTTTCTCAGTCTTCAGATCAGTCAAACACAAACATACTACAAATAAACTGAGCACTGAACACAAACAATAGGTCTGAATGGTGCTTTATAATTAATTAATTAATATTTCTGGGACTGTTAGGTGAATAGAAAACGATACTATCTTCCGCTCTCTTGTTGCTTAGACAGTAATGCTCTTCCTCCGCACCTCCAGCGCTGGGAGAAGTTTAATAAAGGGTCAGACAATCGGAATTGCAATCAGAGTCCTTTATTAAGCCGTCTGCCCGTTAAGCGTTACAGTTCCATCTTTTATACCTTCTGTGTACGTGCACGCAGGCAGCTAGACAATATCCGCAGACAGAAAAACAATATTCATTCAAGGTTAAGGTGTCGAAGGACACTCTCAGGAGTGGTATCTCTTTTGGCACCTGCAAACAGGAGTATCAGCAGTTTGGCCATGGGAAACAGAAACCACAGCTGGTGTTTTTTCAATACATTTTGTGCAGACAGTTCAACCTTGCAAAGCATACAGTAAGCAGACTAAACAGAAATCACTTGCAACTAAGGTCAAGCTAAATAAGAATACTTATAATGTAACTAGTATATTTCCGTATACATTTTCGTATATCCCCTCCCTTCAGGGACATTAGTGACCTAGGTATTTATATGCTGATACTAATTTTTTTCTTTAAATTTGCCTTTACCAATTCTAAAAACATGAACTTACATTGTTGACATTTTTATTTTGTGTCGCATTTCAATTTAATTATTCATTTCATTCCAGGTATCTATGTATTAGTTTAATAATAATAAAATATTTTATTATTTTATTTTTTAGATCTGAATATGGGATCATCTTTATCCAAACCTGGTATCTATCACACTTTTTTTGGTCTGCTTGTAGACAATTGGGCTAGACTGTATATTTCATAGATTAACTGATTTGATGATCAGTAACATGTATTAGGAAACAAACTGCCTCTGTGTGTCTCTCTATGTATTGTTTATGGTGTTTGATATCTGCAAGTAAAATATGATATACAAATAAGTAAACCTATTTAGGCAATGTAATTTCTAATTATTATTATTATTATTATTGTTGTTGTTGTTATTATTATTATTATTATTATTATTATTATTATTATTAACAACAACAACAACAACAATAATAATCCTAATGCCCTTGCCCAGAGTTGACTGAGATGGTTTCCAGCCTTTCCAATGACCCTAATTAGGATTAAGCAATTTAGAGAATGAATGAATGAATAATAATAATAATAATAATAATAATAATAATAATAATACTGTTATTATTATTAATAAGCTTATTAACTCTAAAAGTTTTTATTTTCTTCCCAATAGGATTTGTCACAGTCCTTGCTGATAAACAAGTAAAAAATGGAGAAACCTTTATTCTTTGTTGCAAGGCAAACACAGAACATGCAACAGCAACATGGGAAAAGAATGGCAAGAAGTTATGTTGTGTTAACGACAAACACTTTATTAGAAAAAATGCATTTTTCTTTTCCTTGGAAATTGTCAATGCTCAGGAAGATGATGATGGCGAATACACCATAACCCTGAAGAATAAAAAAGGTTTGAGTTCATGCTCTTCCCATGTCAGAGTTGGTATGTGAAATTTTATTACTCAAATGATAACATATTTCCCTTTTATATTTCTTTGTTTTATGATACATTATTTTCTTTTAACATCACAGTATTAATATTAAGTACGTCAGCTACCACTAATGCCAAACACCGCTGTCAAATACAGATAATGATAATCATTTTTATAATAATAATATTATAATTATGACGTCTTCTATGTGTACAAAAGCATATGATTAAAAAATGTACAATCACTTGCATTCTACAGTATTAAATACTTTTAAACAGCTCATTTTTATATGAATAAACAAATATAAGTATTCCGTGTTTCATCACGCAAAAAAAAAAATATATATTTTTCAGAACTTAAGGAATGGAGGAAACTGGATTTAAAGTAAGTCAGTTTAACTCTTTAAATATCTTGTAATGTCTAGCCACAAACAAGTTGATATCAGTCCCTATTATTTGAAATCAACTTATATCACTTAATCGTAATAGGGTCACAGGGAGGCTGGAGTCTATCTTAGCCAATACTGGGCGAAGGCGAGGTACAGCCTGAACAACTCGCCAGACCATTGCGCGGCCAATGTGAACAACCTTTCACACTCAAACTCACACCAAGGGGAAATTTGGAACAGCTAATTAGCCTAATGTGCATGTCTGTGGACTGTGGGAGGAAACCAAAGTGCCCGGATGAAACCCACACAAACAAGGGGAGAACATGCAAACCCCACGCAGAATTGGCAAGCACAGGACTTGAACCCAGGACCTTCTTGCTATGAGGTGGAAGTGCTAACTACTACCCACTGTGCCACCAAACATATATCATGTGATCCATTGATATAAACACAAAACCGGTGCTACTTGGAATATTGCATACATTCGGAACATGCTGAAGTTGTCGCCATCTTGCCAGAGACTGGTTACACTTGACAACTAGGCTTTTGTATATGTAAACAATTTGAGACAGATTGACAAATTTTGCTTCCTTTTGTGCTATAGTGTGAGTCATATTGTTATACATGCTGGTAAAATACCATGATAAAATTAAATTTAAACAAATATTTGGACTTTTGATGTTTTTATGGAGAATTATAAAGAATGCAATTATTCTGTAGATACAATACTTACAGGTTATATGTTATTGCTTGTGCTTTCGAGATACTGTCTCACTTGTAGCTAGTTGAGACACAACATTCAACACCCACATTAGTGGAATGGCAGGTTTTAGTCCTTGGTAATATGGCAGCCCACTCCAGTCTTGTGTTTATGTATATGATGTGATCTGGTTCATCCATAAGTCTTATATTTATACCCAGGCAACACCCCAGTAAAATGTTCTTGTTTGAAAGTAATTGCTCATTTTCATAAGAATAGTAAAATTAAATGCTTGATTCAGGCCACCTGAAGTTAATGCAAAGATAGTTAGCTTCTTTACATACTGTATACTATATAACCTAAAATACAGACTGCATCAGGGTTTTAATCCTGATCTTGGAATACTTGGAATGTAACCCTGGCAAAAGTTTTAGAGTATATTCATGCTGTATTCGTTACTCTGTGTCAAATAAGGAAATCGCAGATAAGACAGAAAACAATTTCTGAAACATGGCTCCAACAAACACATTGGTGATTACTAGCCACCTGTGTCTAAAATTTGGTGCAAGTAAAAAAATAAAATGGCTATAAAAGGATGATACAATTAGACCAGGGAAGTCATCAAAATGTCAGAGTGCTGAAGCACTCTTTTTCACACTTTTTTTTAGGCAAGGTTGATCAACTCACTGAAATGGCAACAAATAGTCTGAATTTCATATGATTCAAAATGTATGGTGAAAATTTTAATGAAAGACAGAATCGCAGGTAAAAAGGTATTTATTGATTTAAGCCAGGAACATGAATCCAAAACACAAATCACAATATCATATGTAAAATCAAAGAGCCGAGGTAGTAAACAAAACACGTCATAAACAAAGTGACTGTCAAAGACAACAAGGCTTGGTACATCAGGTGGGAAAACGCTAAACAATACTGTGCAATGAGCATGAATAAACAGTCCTTTTTTATTGTTGATAATCAATGTGATGAGCAACAGTGCTAACTATGGGTCATATACAGAATTGCAGTTTCCATTCAGTGTGCTGTGAGCATATGACATGGTTTCTGTGAAGTGAAGTGAGTACGGAAAGCAGCAAATAATTAAAAAGAAAAAAGATTTTAAGAAGATAGCCAAAAATATTTTTAAAAAGCTTCAATCTTTTGACAAGATGCTATTACCCACAGATCTCCGGGTTGCTGCAGATTTCAGGTTGCCCTACCATTCTGTGTTTAACTCTTAACAACTGTTGTTGAAATGGTTAAACCAGCCTCTCTGGCACTAAAATCCATACTGTGGTCAAAGTCACTGAGATCATATTTTGTCCCCATTCGGCTGTTTAATGTGAACATTATCTAAATTTCTTTACTTGTGTTTGAAATGATTGTGTTGTACTTCTTCCATTTTGTGTGACTATGAGTACAGCTGTTCCTAATAATAATATAAAAAAAATCTATAAGATTGTAAAAGATTTACCACATTACTTTTTTTTTTCTTTTTACAGTGAAAAGCGATTGTTCAATACTTTAAAGGGAATACACATATGTACTGATGTCCCAGAACTCCATTTCCTGCTGTATGGACCAATTGGAGCAGGGAAGTCCAGCACAATAAACACCATTAAAACTGTTTTTCAAGGACGTCAGTTTATTGAGTGTCTGGCTGCTGCATTGTCTGAAAAGAGTCAAACTAAATATGTGAGTCCAAATTGTGTACATTGTCACTTCTAGTATTCTGCCTATCAAATAAAACAGAAATTATACTGAGGAGCATTTACACAAGAATTTTGGGGTTTATGAAAATATGTTTAGTTACTTGAACACAATAATAATTATTATTTTTAGTTAAAAATACTAATAATGATTAAAACAAACAAACAAAAAAAATCGTGTTCATGACTTAAAGGAAAGCACTGCACAATAAATCAGTAGATTTGATTAGAGCAGGACAATCCAGCAGAGAAAAAAATTAAGCAGCAAATAAGATAAGGTATTCCATCAGGACAAAATAAATGGTACTTTATCAGAGTAGGAAGAGTTGCACTAGAATAACCAGTGGGTGTGGCATTTATATTTTTAATAAATATATGAAATTGGAATTAAGTATTAAATATAAAATATACATTCCCTGCGATGGCCTGGCGAGCTTTCCAGGGTGTACTCTGCCCTCGCCCAGAGTTGGCTGAGATGGACGCCAGCCTCCACGCGACCCTAATTAGGATTAAGCAGTTCAGAAAATGAATGAATGAACACAAAATATATAGTTATATGATATTAAAAATAAAAGTTTTAGAAGGATGTTTTTGGAGGTTTTTTTTTTTAATCTTTGATCAAGAGCATAGTCTTTCAAAATGAAAGCAGTATTTATTAATTTCATATTCAGATCAAGCAGAGCAAATTTGCAAATCAGCAGGGAAAACACTTCAAAATTTTATCTTAAAATTAATAAATATTGCTCTCATGTACACTGCCCGGACAAAAAAAAAGTTGCACATTCTAATATTTTCTTGGGCCGCTTTAGCATTCATTATGGCATATAATCACTGTTGCATTGTTTGCCGACTAATGGAAGCAGCATCACAACTTTTATTTCCATTCAGAGTTGGTTTCATTTTTCACTGACATTAAATTGATGTTGGGAAAAGTTAGCCACTCCATGAAGTCTTCTCCAGCACATCCCAAAGGCTTTCAATAGGGTTAAAGTCAGGACTCTGTGGTGCCAGTTCATGTGTGAAAATGATCCATTTGTTTTATACCCTTCATATTCACAAAAACAGCTACCACAACAATTAAAAACACCTACTTTTTAAATTCTTATGTGTGCTGCGATTATTGTATTACAATTTATTATTATTTTTTATTCATTATGTTTTCATGATTCTCTTTCTATTGTGTATTGTGTTTACTATGCCTTTTTATACAGCATTTTGGTACAGTGTTTGTTGTTTTTAAATGTGCTATATAAATAAATGTGACTTGACAACTGCATTTTAATAATAAAATTTCAAATGTTTAGTTTGGCAGATATGAAGTTCCACAAGAAAGTGGCTTTTTTCCTTTTGCCTTTTATGACACAATGGGCCTAGAAGGAACAGAAGGTGTGCATACGGATGATATCATTAATGCTTTAAGAGGTCATATGAAAGTTGGTTACATGGTAAGGTAAAATACTTTTCATCATATTACACAATTTAAATTATACTTGTGTATATGGATTATGGCCAGCATTTTAATTTTCATACATCATGGTCTGACTGGTCAAAAGTCATAGAACACCCCTTTTTCAGTTTTATTAAAATTAATCAGTTCAAGTTCATTAATTGACCTGAAAAGTTACAAAGGTAAGTGGTATGTCAAAGCTTCCTGAGAAGAGAAGACAGTAGGTTTCCAATAATTAATTGGCCAGCACAGTCTCCAGACTTGACTGGTTCGGTTTAAAGTGGAAAAAAGGATGAAAGCGAAGCAACCAAAAAGTGCAACACAATTGTGGAAACTTCTGCTACAGTTTTGGACACAACTTTTATTTCCAATATTTCCATTGTTTAAAGAATACCATGAGTGTGTTCAGCTTTAATATCAACAAAAGGAATCATCATGGTTGTCAGGGGCTGAAGAAGACTTCTTGTTGTCCATCTATTGTCTGTGGGTGCACAGTTAGCTCCGAAGGCTGAAGTCGTTGGCGCACAGGCGGTTGCAGATGGGGCATGGGACTCCACTTGTTAGGGCAGGGGCAGATGGTGCTCTGATGGCGGTTGCAGGCTGCAGACAAGTACTGGCAGTGACCAGCCTTAACGTTAGAAGCTGCCTTTCTGATCAGCCATCTCGATCTGTCCACCGCAGCTCTCCCAAGGTGCTTGTAAGGCAAGTTTGCCCACTTCAGGTTTTACTAGAGGTTGTCCTTGTACCTCATCTTTGGTCGACCTTGGCTGTGACTGCCGTGCACCAGCTCTTCAAAGAACAGCTGCTGGGAGATCCTGGTCTCACTCATGTGGATAACATGGCCACTCCATTGAAGCTGGGCCTGGATTATCTTGACTTCAATGCTTGTTGTGTTGGCTCTGCTCAGGACTTCCAGGTTGGAGATTCAGTCCTGTCAGCATATCTGCATGATCGACTGTAGGGAGTGCATATGGAACTGATCCAGTTGCTTCTGATGCCTACAGTACAATGTCCAAGTTTCACAGCCATCAACAATGAACCATCCAAGTGGTACCTTATGTAAATCCCAAGATCCAGATCTCTCACAGCATACAGGAGCAAGTGGGTGAAGAACAGATTGAAGCACACCGGAGTGAGTGAGTACTCATCCTTGCTTCACGCTGTTGGAGATGCTGAAGTGCTCTGACAGCTTTCCGCCGGAGACTACCTCTCCTGTCATATTTTTATGAAAGAGCTGGATAAGGCTGGTGAACTTTTGAAGGCATCCAAGCTTTCTGAGGAGAGTCCAAAAAGCTTCTCTGTTGACTGTGTCAAATGCCTTCAATTCAATGAAGACAGAGTACAGGTTCATATTCTGCTCAAGGCACTTCTCTTGACAGTACTGTGTTTAGGGCAAAAGCCAAACTGTGATTCAGGGAGGGTCTCTTCTGATACCATTAAGATCAGTCTGTTCAAGATGATGTGAGCGAGGATTTTGGCGACAATGGACAGTAGGGAGATGCACCTATAGTTCCTGCAGTCTGTTCTTGTGCCTTTGTTCTTGTACAGGGTAACAATTATAGTGTTGCAGAGGTCAGGAGGCATTTCTTCCTCTTACCAAATACTAGTCAGGACTTTGTGGAATGCCTCAAGTGCCTCCTCACTCAGTGCGGTGCTCAGTTCTGCAAGGATTCCATATTTCCCTGGTGCTTTCCCACAGTTAATCACCTTGATGGCTGGGAGGATCATCAGGTTCTTCATGCACTGGCCTCTGGGGGATCTGGTCAAGTGCTGACTGATTGACTGTAGAAGGGTAATTTAGGAGCTGGCTGAAGTGTTCTTTTCTGCGATTGTTCCAGTTCCCTCTGCAAAGGGTAATGAGGTAGAGCTTACTTGGAAGGACCAAAGACCGACTTGATGGAGTTGAAGAACTGCTTTGTGTTTTTAGATTTCCCTTTGGGCCTGGGCTTGCAGAGACTTGAACCTGTCCTTTTTTGAAAGGGAACCTGGGTTTTTCTGCCTTTCCAAGAAAGCCTTGTTCTTTTTGGAGAGCAGATCCTCTATGGCACTGTCATTCTCACTGAACCAGTCCTGATGGGTCTGCTCCTTGGGTTCAAGAACTGACATGGCTGTCTTCTTCACCACCCCTATAAACTGCTTCCATTTCTCAGTTGGAGCTCCAGCCAGTCCAATGGCAGACAGTTGCTTGTCAAGGCTGTCCTGGAACTTCAGCAGGTGTGAGGGTCACCGGAGTTTGGCAAGTTTAAAGCCTGATTGGACAAGCTCTGCTCCTTGCATGGCACTGGTGATGAGGACATCCTGGATGTTGTGTTGTCAGGCGATGACATAATCAATCATATGCCACTACCTGAATCTGGGGTGCATCCAGGTAGTCATGTATTTGTTAGCCATTCTGAACACAGTGTTTTTGATAAAGAGGTTGTAGTCAGTACATCTTCTCAGAGGCAGCAGGCTGTTGCTGTTCATATTGCCAATGCTTGCCTAGCACTCCATCCCAATGAAGGTGGCCGCAGCCAACTTGGACATTAAAGTCTCTCAGTAGAATCAGCTTGCCATTGGCTGTGCCTGAGCAAAGTACAGAACTGAGGTTGGTGCAGAACTGCTCGATGGTCTCCTCTGTGCTAGTTAATGTGGGAGCGTAGGCACTGATAATGGTTGCAAGACGCTTGTCAGTCAAGAAACTGTTTCATCAGCTTAGTCTTGATTGCAAGGTCCAATCAATGGATCCTGCCCTCATTTTTTCCATTCCCTTTCCAGAAGAAGGTGTAGCTGTTGGCCAGTTCAGCGATAGATCCCTCCTCAGCAAGTCTAGTCTCACTTAAGTCTGCAATGTTGATCCTGTAGCATGTCAGTTCCTTAGCAATCAGAGCTGTTCTCCTCTGGGGCCTTAATGCATCTTTCCTGTCCATAAGAGTATGGACATTCCATGCTCCTATCTGGAGTTTGTTCTTTGTTCTCTTCTTGTTAAGACTGCTTAGCTGGATGATCTGCCAGCAGCAGCAAGCTGGCCAGATGTTCATTGGGTAGGGCACTTTTTTGAGGCCCCTCCGTGTGAAAGGGTGAGCAGCGCTGAAAAGATCTGTTCTGAAAAGATCTGTTCAGTCGGCCTGGATGCTGCCAGACACCTCTGCTGCCAAGGGTGCAGAGATGAACGAACACTTGTTCAAGTGCTGCCTATCTGCAGGATTGTGACTACAACTCCCAGTGGTCATCTTCACTTGTTGCCTCACCACTCCCCCATCGCCACAGGACTTGTTGAGAGCAAGAGAGTCGAAGAGTAGAGTTGAAAGACGAAAAAGGTGCACAACGAAACCTGTGCATGAAGAATTTTAAAGTGGAAAGTCCTTTGCATAGGGGCAATCCCACTTTTTTGGCCTCGGAAGTCAAGTTCCAGTGGCACGAAAATTTGTTATGTCTGGAGACCATTCGGGCTGCGTTGGATTGCCGTGTTGTCTGCACTCCACGATGCATTGCTGCAGTGCCTTTCCAGCCATTAAACCGCAAGGATTTTCTCCACCTGGGCTCCAGTGCAATTCTTCTCATAGTAGAGATGTTCAGACCCGACGGCTACCCTATATACATATATATATATATATATATATATATATATATATGTGTGTGTTTATATATTACTTAAACTTTTTATATTTATAAATGCTGAAATGCTGTGTGTAATATTTATATATATTACACACAACCGTACACAATTGTTAGTTACCCCCTCTCTTTATGCTATGCCCTAAATTTTGGAAAATAAAGAATATGGATGTGTTCTAAACCTTTGATTATTAGTTTAAATGAACACAAACTGCAGAAGACTAAAATGTTATGCATACACATATATCTGGCTTACTGTACAAAACAGCCAATAATAAGCAGACACTCAATATTAAAAGATTTTCTCTGTGTGTTTTAGTGCAACCCTAAAAGCCCATTGTCTGAAAACAGCAAATATTACCTCAAAAATCCGAGCTTAAGTGATCGGATGCACTGTCTAGTGTGCATTGTACCAGCAGACAAGTTTGGATTAATGGGAAAAGCTTTCAGTGAAAAATTTAAACCTGTCAGCAAAGCAGCACGCAACCTAGGTAAGTTAGTTGTTCAGAAAATTTCATGAAACAAAACAAAAATACTTAGTATGTGTACTTACCAACAAACAAATAATAAATAAATAAACAAACAAACTAACTAAATAACTAACTAACTAGAATCGCAAGCAGTTATGAACAGAGTCCAAGTGCACTGGTGCAATGGAAATGGACATGGTAGAAAATTCTGAAAGGTTCTGTGTTGCTATAGAAAGAGAAATGAACCCAGAAATATTTTTGCATGTGTTCATCATACATATGTAGGAACTTCCAAAAAAGATTTCTTGAAAATCTGAGTTGGCCTGGGAAGCACCCAGTGATTTCACACAGAATGACCCTATAGTGGTTTGAGCTGTGCAACACATTTTATTTAAAAACAATTGGGTTCCCAGCCCTACTAGGCTTGGACCCTTAATAAATACACGTAATGGAAATGAAGATGGATATAACACACTTAAGCTATGCAGCCTGTTATTATTCAGACAGCAGCCTGACTATAGTAGGTACTTTCGCAGAGGCTTCTTGCATTTCTAGGGGTGATCGAGAAGATGAACCAGCAGTTATCCTCTAGCTTTCCACCATATTAGTCAAGAAATATATGCCTTAACTGACCAGCAAGAAATAAAAATCTTAAAAGGTATCACATTCTCAATCAAAAGTCCAGGGGTATATTGTGGGTCCTACCAATCAGTATCGGCATAAATGATTCTTGCCTGCCTGAAGATGATTATGTTTGCTGATTTTATAGACAGATTTCTGACTACTTCCAATCTGACTTCCACTGTCAACAACTAAACAGAAGTGTTGATTGATCATATGCATTACAGTCACTATATAAGTGTATATTTTTATGATTATAAACAATAAAATAGGTACCCACTGAGAAAATTGGACAGTTACTAAGATTCTTTTGTTTTCAACTGTCTGTGCTACAGGAATCCCTCAAGTGGTTTTGATGACAAGAGTAGACTGCACATGTGCGTTGACAAGAGATCATTTGTGCAACATCTACAAAAGCAGGAAAATCATGAGAAAAGTGAGTAGTTTAATCAATTAACTGAATTGTAAAGGAAAAATGTAAAATTTTTAAATAAAATGACTGTCTGCTTTATGGGTTTATGAAGATGCGTGAATGCAGTGAGGTCCTGGGTGTCCCAATGAACCGTATATTTCCTGTCTGGAACTATCATGAGGAGACCAACATGAGAGAGGATATAAACTGCTTGATGTTGGAAGCTTTGATACAAATTGTACATTGTGCTAATGACTATGTAAAAACTCAATCAGTGTAGAATGATACAAATTCAAGGGATTTTTTAACACAATAATTCAAAAGATTTTTTTTAACACATTCACATTAATAACCATAACATATTTTTTCGAATACCAATGTCTATACATTTTGAATATGTTCATTCTTCCCCTTTATCAGGAGCACTATGTCTGAAAGTAGTAGCATGAATGGACGTGCATCAAAGCAGCAACAAGAAATTATATTTGAAGCTTAAAACTATGATAGCAAAATACATTAAATTAAAACTTTAAGCAGCTGCATTAGGGGTATTTTGTTTAATATCACAAAAGTGATAATTTAATATTTAAAAATTAAATAATTAAATACATTTTTACACTCTGCCCTCGTCCAGAGTAATTAGAACTAAGCGGTTCAGAAAATGGATGAATGAATGGATGAATAACTTTTTACTTTACTACTTTCACCTTGCTTCTTTAGTGTCAAATGACTTTTATCTTATACATTTAAAAACATTCAACACGGCTTGTGATGTTGACAGTAGAATTGTGTTCTTCTTGTGGAGATAACGTGAAAATACATTTAAAAACTGTTTTTGTATGTATAATATGCTTTATGTGAAGTGAATAATTTATTTTAGTTACAACAATCACATCTACACTGTACACTGTAATTGAATATATTAGCCATACTATATGTTAATAAATAAAAATGGGAAACAATAAAGTTTACGATGAAACTGAGACCTTTATGATCTCATAACTTAAAGTGACCAATGGTATATGTCTGAGGTTTGGTTGTTTTCTCATTGCTCTAAGCTATTCTACTTTTACCATAATCATACAGACAAAGCCTGATTGATTGAAAGCATGATTGCTATCACTTCTATTGTGGCATGGATTTTGGCAACAGAAGGGCTGGTGTGAGTATTTCAGAAACTGCTGATCTCCTGGGAATCGAATGAAATTCAGCCACACCTTACTAAACAAACCAAGGCTTGTACAACTGTCATGATGAAGACTTTTTTAAATTAATTAATATTTGTATTGAACGTTGAAAAATATAATTGAATTGAAGATTATATGCCAGTAAAAATAATGCTTTTAATTGTGTGTGTGTGTGTGTGTGTGTGTGTGTGTGTGTGTGTGTGTGTGTGTGTGTGTGTGTGTGTGTGCAAAGTAAAATTCACCTGATGGTTAAAACAAACAGCATACTGAACCAAAATGGGTTTACAAGCCCAATTTTGATATGTGACACAATTTATAATAAAGTATAAGCTTTAATAACAGGTGAAATGTTAGAATTCTATACTGGTTGCTTAAGACCTCATTATACATGTCTGTCTTGTTTTCTGTAGTATTTTTAGTATGAAAATTAAGTTTTGTAAAGGAAGAAGGAACATTTCCCTTTGAATGATATTATCAATGTTTAAGCATTTGAATCTATTCCTGTGTATCTGTGAAGCCATCTATGCCGGGTATATGCACCTACATGTACATGATATGTGGGGAATCTGTCCATCACATCTATAACAATATGTGAACCTTCCCTAAACTTTTTCACAAAGCTGGAATCAAGCAATTTTCTGAAATGCCTTTCTACGATATAGCATTACAAATTCACAGTCAGGAGCCTACAGTTTTACATCCATTTTTGTACAGTAATAAGTCATCAAATATTTAAAGGCAATGGAGTATTTTAATAAGCATTACTTTTTATTATAAAATGTGTCTTATCAAATTTCTATTATGCTAAATATAACCTACTTAATACTCACAAAAAAATCACGTGACTACCTTTCGACAAGATTGATGTCAGTAAAATTTACTGTGTGGGGGATTTGATGTATTTACTCTTGACTGTTTCAAGTAAACAGAATTTATTTGCTTAAATAACTTGTGTGTGTGTTCACTGCGTTGTGTTCGGGCTTTCAATGACCATCCAGGAGAGTTTTTTGGCTCCTTTAATACTGACCACTCTGCACCAAACAAACATTAAAATCTGCCAGGTGTGTGTGTGTGTGTGTGTGTGTGTGTGTGTGTGTGTGTGTGTCTCATGTTTGGCCCACATCCATCTGACAATGCTCAAGACAGCTTTTTAAAGTATATCTCAAACAATACATTACAAAAATATGTTCTACAATAAAATAAAATACATAGAACTACACAAAATAACTTCACATAAACTAATGAAACAAAACATTTGACACCAAATCAATATTATTTTGAAGCCAAAAAATGTTAGTCACCTTTCTGTACTGAAACACATGCATCAACACGTAAACATCAAAGTGGCTCATTATTAACACTGCAATCTCATTTCAACACTTCAATAGTATACAATAACACACAAACATCTCCATACCTACTATACAAGAGACAAACACGAAAATCCGTCAGCTGTGTGTGTGTGTGTGTGTGTGTGTGTCTCATGTGCAGTGAAATATTTGAATCATGTTTTTAAGAGTATAAACATCAAGAGGGGGAGACAAATTAACATTGCACAAGCCTAGTATAAATTAATTTTCTTTAAATATTCATTCATTTTCTTCCGCTTCTTCCGGAGTCGGGTCGCGGGTCAGCAGCCTAAGCAGTGAGGTCCAGACGTCCCTGTCCCCCGCCACTTCCTCCAGCTCTTCCGGGGGGACACCAA
>JBCNYH010000012.1:48811205-48824681 GCA_039654325.1 Tandanus tandanus
TATATATATGTCTGCATAATTTCTTGCTGTATCACTTTCCAACTGAGTTTTTAGACTGATGGTATTCCCGGGTCCAAGTGAATCAGTATGTACTCTGAATGTATTTACTTATAGAGACTTCGAGGCAGTTATGTTAGTCAATCTAGTTAAGGGCATCTGCCAAATGCCATATATGCAAATGTCCATGCTTGACTATTTGATGCTTTTTTTTTTCTTATGTCTCTCATGTTTACACCTGTCTCATTAAATAAGACAATGATAATGTAATGTAAAATAGGAAAGATTAAGTCTTGATCAATAAGAAAAAAATAATAATCTACCTGGGTATTTCTGTACAATAGACTCTGATGTGTATTGTTAAAAAAGTGATGAAACATTACATTTGATGGACTGTGAATATACACACTCATACACTTACACACAACAACAACAACAACTGATGAGCAAATATGCCTAATGTATTGACCTGGATGCATTCATGGAAGCATGCACTCTCAAGCATGACTATGGCACCACACGACTGAACAATTCATTATGTGTTGCTCATGTTCCATTAGCTCATTCCAACCTTGGCAACTCTCAATAATGAGATGTGTTTTTTCCCCTTCCCTTTGCTGTCTTGCAAGCAGGCACCAACCTTAAGATTGCCATGAAATCACTAGTCCATCACCGCCCTTGACTTGACCCTGACACAGAAATGTATGTGCAACAGGTAAACATGCATCCATGCCATAAAGGACACATTGAATCAAAATAGAAGCTGACATTACCTCTAATGAAGCCCAAACCAGACTGGGAGTGGTCAGTATTGCTCGACCATTTTCAAGGGCACGCTGAAAGCAGCCACGAGTTAATTAGGTAAATGTCATGCACTTGGAGATGTGGCCAGCGACGGCTTCCCTCTACCTGCTGTAAGAAATATTGTCAAAGCCTGTGCCGACGTGACCTCATTAATTTCTCCAGATGTCTCCCATCGCCTTGCCAGCGATGGAGTGTGCCTCTTCCTCCCATTTCTCATTGTCTTTGTCCTAAACTCTGCAACATTCACACTAAATGTGGCAGTTGACATTGAGAGAATGCTCATATCTGGCAAAAGTTGCTGGCTTGCTTTCTTCTCAGTAGTTCAGTACTAATCAAGAGGATTTTTTTTTTTTTAAAGTAGGATTATTCTGCCGTGACTGCAAAGAGATAGGAAGGATTAGATATCATTAGGGGCCTAGTGGAATCAATAAAGATACAAGTTTGTTGACCTTAACCCAGGATGTCAGTCCTAGGATGCTGTGCTATTCCGTTGGGTTGCATTTAAACCAGACATAAGATTATGATCACTGCCTCAGTGCGTGGAGAGCTTGTTTCACTTGTTATAATGCAATAAGTAATCTGTAACTAACATAATTTTAAGCATTTTTTATTGTACTATTTATTCATATTCTTACCTGTACCCCAAATTGTGATTGTTTCCTAATTAGGCTAATGTGCATTACAATGCGTGAGTAGCCAATATGTCATAATGTCAATATGTGCCACACTATTTGGCTTCATATTGGGTAAAAGCCTGCATCAGTCTCGCTAATCACAAGGTTGAGGTCTCTTGCCCCTCTCTCCCACAAACAGCTCTCTTATCTTAAAACCATGCCTTGCTTTCTGAATAGTCTTTTTTAAGTGGTTAACCCAACAAGTAAAAACTAGCATAGTAACTTTAGTCCACTGTGATACCTTATACCCATTAATGTGGGATTTTTGGTGGTAGTTCCGTTTGAGTCTTAAAATCAGTATGGCAGGTCCTCATTATCCTCAACTTCTACCAATTAATCCGGGGTCGGGTCGTAGGGGCAGCAGCCTAAGCAGTGAGGTTCAGACATCCCTCTCCCCAGCCACGTCCTCCAGGTCTTCCGGGGGGACACTAAGGCATTCCCAAACCAGCTGAGAGACATAGTCCCTCCAGCATGTTCTGGGTCGACTCCAGGGTCTCTTTCCGGTTGGACATGCCCGAAACACCACACCAAGGAGGTGTTAGGAGGCATTCTAATCAGATGCCTGAGCCACTTCAACTGGCTCCTCTCAATCGGAGGAGTAGCGGGTCTATTTTGAGCTCCTCCCGGATGACCGAACTTCTCACCCTATCTCTAAGGGAGAGCCCCGCCACCCTGCGAAGGAAGCTCATTTCTGCTGCTTGTCTTCACAATCTTGTTCTTTCGGTCGCTACCCAAAGCTGGTGACCATAGGAAGGAACATAAATCGACTGGTAAATTGAGAGCTTTGCCTTCCAGCTCAGCTCCCTCTTCACCACCATGGACTGGTACAAGCTCCGCTTTACAGCAGAGGCTGCACCGATTCGCCTCTTGATCTCCCGCTCCATCCATCCCTCACTTGTGAACAAGACCCCAAGATACATAAACTCCTCCACTGGGGGCAGGACCTCATTCCAGACGCGGAGGGTGCACTCCACCCTTTTCCAGCTGAGAACCATGGCCGCGGACTTGGAATTGCTGATTCTTATCCCAGCCGCTTCACATTCAGCTGTGAATCACTCCAGCATGAGCTGGAGGTTCCTGCTTAATAAAGCCAAAAGGACAACATCATCCGCAAAAAGCAGAGATGAGCTCCTATGGCCACCAAACCAGAACCCCTCAACACCTTGACTGCGCCTAGAAATTCTATCAATAAATGAACAGAACTGGTGACAAAGGACAGCCTTGGCGGTATCCAACCCCCACTGGAAACGAATTCAACATGTTGTTACCAATGCTGACCAAGCTCTGGCTCTAGCAATAGAGAGACCAAATTGTCTTTAGCAACTGGTCGGGTATACCATATTCCTGGAGCACACCCCACAAGATAGCCCGAGGGACATGGTCGAAAGCCTTCTCCAAGTCCACACAGCACATGTGAACAGGTTGGGCAAACTCCCATGCCCCCTCCAGGATCCTGTAGAGTGTATAGAGCTGGTCAAGAGTGCTGCGGCCAGGACGAAAACCACCTTGTTCCTCCTGAATCTGAGGTTCAACCATCAGCTGGATCCTCCTCTCCAGTACCCCTGAATAGACTTTCCCGGGTAAGCTGAGGAGTGTGATTCCATGAACCTCCGGTTCCCCTTTTTAAGAAGGGGAACTACCACCCCGGTTTGCCAATCCAGCGGCATGGCCCCAGATGACCACGCGATGTTGTAGAGACTTGTCAACCAAGACAGTCCTACTACTTCCAGAGCCTTGAGGTATTCAGGCCAGATCTCATCCACCCCCGGAGCCCGGCCACCGAGGAGTTTTTTAACTACCTAGGCAACCTCAGCCCCAGTGATAGGCAAGACCCCCCTCTGAACCCCCAGGCTCTTCTTCTTCCACAGAGGGCATGTTGGTGGGATGAGGAGGTCCTCGAAGTATTCCTTCCACCTCCCGACAACATCCACAGTCGAGGTGAGCAGCTCCCCACTTCGACTGTAAACAGTGTTTGTGGAGTACTACTTCCCCCTCCTGAGGCGCTGGATGGTGGTCCAGAACCTTTTTCCAGGCCCTCACCGAACTCCTCCTACACCCGAGATTTTGCATCGGCGACAGCCCGGGCTGCAGCGCGTTTGGCCTGTTGGTACCCGTCTGCTGCCTCGGGAGTCCCACAGGCCAAAAGGGTCTGATAGGCCTCCTTCTTCAGCTTGACAGCCCCCCTTACCGCAGGTGTCCACCACCTGGTTCGGGGGTTGCCCCCACGACAAGCACTGATGACCTTCCGGCCACAGCTCTGGGCTGCTGCCTCAATAATGGAGACACAGAACAAGGCCCATTCGGACTCTATGTCCCCGGTCTCCATTGGGATGTGGTTGTAGTTCTGCCGGAGGTGGGAGTTGAAGGCCCTTCTGACAGGAGACTCCGCCAACCGTTCCCAGGAGACTCTAACTACATGCTTGGGAAGCTACCCTTTCATCAACCGGGGAGAACCCCAAAATGTGGGCACCAGGATGGGGGGCAACAAGGATGCCCACACCGGCATGCCGCCTCTCCCCATGAGCTCTCCTAGCTCCAGGGGGGACCCCGGCAACCCGCATTTGGGCAAGGGAAACTGTGTCCTTAAAATTATGCTCATACAGGTCTTCTGAACAGCACTTAGTCTGGACCTTCACCTAGGACCTGTTTGCCTTGAGTGACCCTACCAGGGGCATAATGCCCCCGATAACATAGCTCCCAGGATCATTAGGACACGCAAACCCCTCCACCACGAAAAGGTGGCGATTCAAAGAGGGAACAAAAAGACTATAATTTTTATTTTCTATAGAAATCTTTAGGGTTTTTTTATAAGGGAAATCCATGCTTGGTCTGTGAGGGGAAACTGTTTGTGAACCTGCAAGTAAAACTATCTAGAGGTCTGATCTTGTTTGTATCTTTAATTTTAGTACAATACCAGTAACCCTTCTGGAAACATTGGTATAATTGCCTCTTGTGAGAAGTGTCCATGTTCCTCTTTCTTTCTTTCTCTCTCTTTCTCTCTCTCATTTCCAAAGTGTCTTGAGTGTCTTTTTAATGCACAATTCTAGTCTGTCAATAAATACGATGAATATGATGATGATGATGATGATGACCTTAGGACCCATAAGCTTCGCTAGAGCTCTGGTGCTCATTCTGTTTGCCAGTGGTAGAGCTTACATCCTGTTTGCCAGAGCTAATCAACTTTATAAAAAATGTATTCCAAAATTCTATAGAAAAAATTTTTTTTCTATGTAATATTATTGGATTTTCTATAGAATATTCTGTACAATTCTATAGTTTTTGTTCCAAAAATTATATAGTAAAAAGTTCTATAAAAAATTTTGTAAAGAAAAAATATTCTTTAGAAAAAAGTTCTACAGAAAAATGTTCTAAACATTGTGAAACATTACCAGCAGCTATATAGCCATGAAAAACAGGGACTACAGGGATTTTTTAAAATCAGAATCAGTTTTATTGGCCAAGTTTGTGTACACAAACAAAGACTTTGACTCCGGTTTAACCTCACTCACTGTACAGACAAACATTTAGGTTAGGCTTATTCAAATAGTAAGGCAAATAAGACTTATACAACATTTAAGGCAAATAAGTATAAATATAAAGTGAAGAAATAAACTGTCATAAAATTTACAGAATATTGCGAAAACTGTGATTAAGAATGAGATTGAGTGCAAATCAGTGTTGTTCTGGTACCCCAGTGGAAGCAGCTGGTGATGTTCCTGCGGATGTTCCTCAGTCATATATACACTCAACAAAAATATAAACGCAACACTTTTGTTTTTGCTCCAAAGATTTAACTGCACCAGCTCAAAGATCTAAAACTTTTTCTATGTACACAAAAATTCCTATTTCTCTCAAACATTGTTCACAAAATCTGTATAAATCTGTGTTAGTGAGCACTTCTCCTTTGCTGAGATAATTCATTCACCTCACAGGTGTGGCATATCAGGATGCTGATTGGACAGCATAAATATTGCACAGGTGTGCCTTAGGCTGGCCACAATAAAAGGCCACTCTAAACTGTGCCTCCTGGGGAGGTTAACAATTTAAATGGTCTTAAATTTCATCCATTTGTACACAGTCTGTCTTATTGTGGATTGGTGTAGTCCAAACTCTTTAGAGATGGTTTTGTAACGTTTTCCAGCATAATGAGCATCAACAAACATTTTTCTGAGGTCCTCAGAAACCTCCTTTGTTTGTGCCATGATACACTTCCACAAACATGTGGTGACTCATGCTCATTTGTTTGTGCATGCCTATCTCTTTATTCATGTCAAACTGTGCCCTCGGTAGTGTGTTTCCTCATGTCAATCTTAACCCAGATCACTCAGTTAACTTGTGCAATTCTGTTAGCTCATGCACGTTGGTTAATTCATGCAAAATGGTTTGCTCATGCCTCTCTGTTCATTTGAGTCCTTCTGTTAACCCAGATAAATCTGTTGTCCCGTACCAGTCTGATAATTCAGTTTTGCCACTGTGTGCGAGTGACACTTTGGGTGCAAATGATCCTAAATGCATGTATGGAACTGTGCTTGTCAGAACCTTTGTGTGTGTGTGTGTGAGCCTGTATGCGTCTCTAAACCTGTGTGCATGCCTGAGCCTATGTATGTGTCTAAGCCTGTGTGTGTGTCCAACCCTTAAAAAAATAAAACTTTGGAATTCCATAGAATCTGTTGAAATAGATGGAAATCTATAGGTTCCTACATAATTTTTAAATTTGTAGAATTCTGAAGTTTCTATTGTTTTCTGTAGAACGTGATAGCCTTTTATTGAATTATATAGTTTTTTTATAGAATTGTATGGATTTTTCTCTAAATTCTATGGAAATTTTACATTTCTATATAATTCCACTTATTTCTATAGATATTCTGTGCTTCATGCCACGACATCAGTGTCAAGATCAGGTCATATTTTTGAGGGATGCTTTGCAGAATGTATACAGCAAACGGGATCAAACCTGTTGATGAATTTTGTAGATTAAACCCACGGGTAACTTTAGCTGGTATGTATTTGAATATAAATATTCCTTATGGCTGAATTAAAGAATTAGTGAGATATAATTAACAATCATATTCTGCAGTTCAGTTCAGAGACGTTGTTTTAATCACTAATTTAATTATATCTTTTTTCACTTTTAAGCTTCTCCCTCTGGGGAAGTAAAGAGATGCTACCAAAATAGAAAACATAAAGAAGGAGCTGAGGAAATATACACTTACCCTGGGTTTACACTGGGGCACAATGTCCTCAATAAAAAAAAGTGTAGAGCTCCACGATTTATGAGCACACTTGGAGCCTGATCAGGGTATAAATAGGAGGCAGCTCGTATCCAGGAGATGAAAGTTGAAGGAATCTTGTTGCCAAAGTCATTATAATCCCCTACGATGGCGCATCAAGGTCCGTTACGCTCTGTTAAGCTCTACTGCGCTCTTCCACGCTTCCCACGTTTTAGCACGATTGGCGTCGAATCGTAATACAGCAGAATAATTGTGGCAAAATTTTTGACTGTCAATTTTTGATGATCACACGATCATCCTGAATCCACCAAGTTCCCTCAAGATCATTACATTTCCACCAAGTCATCTCAAGATCATCACTAGTCCATCCCACGTCCCCCCACACTCATCACGATTCCACCAAGTCATCTCAAGATCATTACAATTCCATCCCACAACCCCCCACACTCATCGCGATTCTCTCAAATCATGGAGATCGTGGACATCGTGCCCCAATGTAAACCCAGGGTTAACAAATCAGACTTTGGTTACTAAAGTGACTTTATTATTGATGACTTGTTGCATGTGACATGTAAAACAAATCTGAATTTTTATTTAAAATATGTTACTGTGTTTCAGTAATACTTTAAAACAAATGTTATTGTTTTTTAAACATTATACTATGCACTGGAATTTGGAATATAAAAGTCTGAATTTGTGTGATTCTCTTTATTTTGATCAGACTAACTTACTAATTTATAACTGATTAAAGTGAGAGTGTCAGGTGAGAGTTGATATAATGTAAGTACAGGCTCACCCAATAAAACCTCCCACATTTCAGAGGCAAATAAAGAAAAAAATGGAGATCATCAAATTATTAATTGCACACCTGAAACTTCATTCAATACAGTTTTTAATTTATCATCTTTGAAAGATGATAATCCTCCAAATGGTGTATCGTCTATACACTATTGAAGGTGATTTCTGAAGGCTGCCATTGCTCAAAGTGTTCTGTTGGGTGGAACAGCGACTATATCCTGCTGAATAGCAGCCTTAAAGGCTTCAAGAGATTGGGGTGGATGAGTATACCCTTGTGATTTAAGGTAGCGCCACAGAAATAAATTACAAGGGCGAGGTCAGGGGAGTGGGCTGGCCACCCAACACTTTCAGTGATCTGTGTAAATCACTTTCAGTGATGTGTGTAAATAATTTGATTATCTAAAATCTATTTTTGGAATTTACCTTTAATATATATATATATATATATATATTGGTTACACTGTATAGATGTGGGGGCCTGGTGGTAGGGTGCTGGATTACTGATCCCAAGGTCGGGGGTTCAGGCCCCACTATCAACGGGATGTCACTGCTGCTAACTGGGTTATCAAAGGTGGGCCATCAGTGTGTTGCTGCCCTTCGATGGCCTGGTGAGCTGTCCAGGGTGTACTCTGCCCTAGCCCAGAGAGATGGGCGCCAGCCTCCCTGCGACCCTAATGAGGATTAAGCGGTTCAGAAAATTAAAGAAAGTATAAATGTGTTGTGAGTGGAAACATTAGTTAAACCAGAGCAGAATAAGGAAATTTGTGGATTGGGCAGAGTAGCAGTTTAAAACATAGGCAGTTGCACCCTCTGTTGGACAGGTGGGCTGGTGCACTTTTATCAGCTTCATCTCATCTGTCACCCTGTTCAAGAAATCACTTTTATTATTTCCTTTACAAAGTTTATTTGTAAGGAAAACCTTATATTTAAAAGTCTTTTTAGTTCAGTTTTGTGTTTTCAGATTAGCTTAGTTTTTCCTTTTAATTTTTCCTAATTATTTCTAATTATTACTCCTCATCATGACAGCGTACTTATGTTCTGCTCACAGAATGTTCTGAGCTCCCAGCCACTACGTTAAATAAAGTATAAAAATCTTAATTTACTTCACTTTTCTTATGTTCTCTGTATTCAGCACCTTCCAGCCATTTATTATGAGTAAGATAAAAAAAAAAAATTGATAAATGTGCTGAGGTCAGTAAAATAGAGAAGGTTATAATCTTTAAAGAAAAGCACAGTAAATGATCGACACAATAATATAAAGTTACCTTTTTGCATAAAGTAAAGGTACATTTAACACCCTCTATATATTTTTTCTATTAACTATTTTTTTCTTATTAGAAAGATTAATAACTTCAGTTGTTTTTGAGGATTTCCATGCAGTTTAATAAAATGAATTGGAGGTCAAACATCTATCATATTAATTTGTGTCATATTAATTATAATTTTGTAATCTGTATTCTATAAACATGTTCTCACCAGAAAGATACAGGAGATGAAAAAGATTCAGCTTCATGATGGACGGGTAGCTGAGGAGAAAAAGAAATCACAAAAATCTTAAATACTAAATTAGTCTGTATTTATCAAATACAAAGTGATTTATCCGTCTAACTTTACAAATTATTTTGTAATTCATACATTATCAGGTGTCAGGTTTGTGTTGATACAGCTCTCATCAACCCCTGCACATCATGTCATGCACCAAGTCACATGATCTCCAGCACCTCTACCACGCAATGAACAATGAAGCACTAGTACTTACATTACATTCATTTTGCACTCTTGGTCTAGTGTTTATTGTAAGTAGCATTACTGTCTATGTATCTGATCATGTTTATTCCAGGTGTGCATAATCTGTGTTTATGGTACATAGATTTCTTTAAATTTTATTTAAATCAGTGTACCAAGAATATTATGGAAAGTAAAAAAAAAAAAAAAACGTTGCATGCGGACAATGGAATTGCAAATCCCCTCCCTGGGCTATTTCTCACTCAGTAATTATCTTCTCCTCCCAGGCCTGGGAATCACTGCAAGTACACATGCATGGACATTTAACAGTTTATCTGTTTTATTTTAAGGTTACAGAAGGTACTTTTCATTCCATATGCATAGGCAAAACCTGACTGGTCACTTTGTGTTTGTGATGGGCTTGTTGGAGTCACAAAAACTGTGCAGGCTTGGGTATTTCTGGTCACTACACGTGGACTTTTGATCTTAAAAGCCCACAGAAAGTGAAAGGGGAAAAGGTATGTCAAATGGTCCTAGCCTTTGTTCACACATATATATTATGGTGGTCCTTAAGAATCAAAAGTCAGAAAGTCTAAGATGCAAACCCTGAAATTTGTCGGAATAGCTGAAAAAACTCTCCTGGTGATTTTTTTTCCCTCAATCGGACAACATTTACCCCTCCCTCAACGACCTTGAAATTTAACCCTGAGGATCCCCCAGAGGCGATTTTTGTCTGGGAATAAACAAAGCATATAAGGATTAAAAAGAAAATGAAGATAAAAGTTGTAACATCAGAATTAATAGAAAACAAATTAATCTATGAAAAGGAAATGTTGTCAATGGTAAAGAAAATCATAAGTGAATGTAACAATAACAATTTTCTTTCATATTTTCTTTAATACTTTAACATTTCCTTTTCATAGAATAATATATAATATAAGAATAATATATTTATTTTCATGCTCATTTTAATCCTTATATTCTGTGTTTATTCCCAGACAAAAAGCGCCTCTTGTGGATCCTCAGGTTGAAACTTCAAGGTCGTTGAGGGAGGGGTAAATGTTGTCCGATTAAAAAAATAAAAAAATTACCAGGAGAGTTTATTCAGCCATATATATATATTGTTTTGTCCTTTGTGTTTTTTGTTTTAATGTTTTGTCTTTTATGCAACAAGACAGGTCTTAGAGAAACATTAATTCATGCGTACTGGATAGCTTTGTGTGGACGGGCTGGTGATAAACATCTTAAATATGTTAAGGGGTTAAAGACACCCTGTGATGAAATGTTTCAAGTGTTATTGGTTTGCGGATGAGAGTCTGCAGACTGTTGCTCTTTTACCGGTTCTTTATATCAACTTATTATTAATCCTGCTAATTTTTCAGACGTTAATAGGGCAAAAACTGTCCGGCCGATCAAAGCAAATTTCACATATGTTATTGGCATATGGATGTAGATTATAGCTAAGACTTTTTTCATGAATCGTTATCACTAATTAGGAGATATTAATTACTTAATGACTTTTGTATGTACCTATCTCGGAATCTATTGGACCGTTCAAAGTCAATTTCACGTTATTGAAAACTGCTAATATATCCGCAGATTAAATTTTTACCAAAAAAATGTAATTCTAGTTTTGTCCTATTCTTCTCGCAAAAAAAAAAAAAAAAAAAGGTCTTAATGGGTATCACATTGCAGTACTGTTGTCACGTGTTTAATTTTTAAAAAATTCTACACATATTCTCTGTTGGGGGCAGGTCAGGACTGCAAACAGGCCAGTTCAGCATCTGCACACTCTTTTTAAGCAGTCATGACTTTGGAATGTGTTTTTTCATTGTCTTGCCAGATTTGACCGTCCTTGGAAAAATCATTAATTCATTTTCTGAAACGCTTAATCCTAATTAGGTTCACGGGGAGAGCAATTTGATGGCCTGGGGAGCTGTCCAGGGTGTACTCTGCTGTACAGTAGTGGAACTGGAAGTGTTGTTATCGGAGTTAGGTTAGTATAAAATGTAACCACAGTGCAAAATATTATACTTTGACCAGTTTAAACACACCACACTGAAGTTTTACATTGATGGTTTGAATTTAATTGATTAATATTTTGTGCATTTATTGTATTAATCATTTAAGTCACATGGTATATATTAACTGTATTTTGTTTGAGTAAGAATCCCTGTTTTGCATCATATAAACTTGATGAAGTTAGCAACACAGTGGCATTGTATGGACTTGTAATGAATTTCCTAGTTGTCCAGGGTGTACCCTGCCTTTGACTAGAATTGGCTGAGATAGGCTTCAGCCTCCCTGCAGCCCTTGTAGGATTAAGCCGTTAGGTAAATGGATGAATGGACTGATAAGGCAGAGATAATATCTTTTTTGACCTATAGTAAACAGTAATAATGAGCTGTAATGACCGGTGGGAATAGCCAGAGGTGTAGACTCAAAAACTTATCTTGAAGTGACGTAACCTGTAGACCTGGAGAGGTCTGAAAGTGTAGAGAAGACCAGTTGCTGTTGAGTTGCCTGAACTTTATGCCAGGAGTAGCAAAAGACATGAGGTCAGAGGTGGCAGACTGCCAGAGGTGCTGAGTAAGGAGGGTGTCAGACATATTTACATTTATGCCCTTATCCAGGAACGACTGACTATGCATTTTTTTATTTAATTTATTCAACTGAGCAGTCGAGGGTTCTTGCTCAAGGGCCCAACAGTGGCAGCTTGGAGGTATAAAGAACAGCAAATTACTTTCCCCACCATGTGGAAAAAGATAAAAGCAACAAAGGAAGTGTTATCTGTTTTTGAAACCTGGGTATTGCTACAGGTCTTGAAAGGCCATATAACATCATGACAATTACCCGAGATCAGATGGACAGACCTCTGCTTTATTTATTAATTTGATAAAGTCTTTATTTTCTACAACTCCCAAAGTCCACCTTGTCTCTTCTGAGCCCTCAACCTTTTAGGTAGACCACTGCCCTCTACCTTTTTTGTGACCACTGCTGAGATAATTGCTGTCTAGAATTACAGTCTAAAAAGCACCAATAAAATTCAAGCTAACCAATATATCACAGTCTCCTCGTGTCTTCCAATGTGTTTGGCACTGCTGCATTCTCCGTGCTCTAGGTTCAAACGTCAAAGAGAACTACACTGCCCAGATGGCTTGTCAGGCACCATGGCAGAGTCCAGAATGAGCCGCACTATATAAACAGGCTCCAAGTATGACACCGTGTGCAGCAATCAAACTGTTCATTCATTCATTAATTTTATGAACCGTCCCATCCCATCCATTTTCTGAACCGCTTAATCCTAATTAGGGTTGCAGATAGACAGGCACCCATCTCAGCCGACTCTGGGCTGAACGTATCTGAACATAGTTGAAATGATGGGGCAGTGGTGGCCCGGTGGTATGGTGCTGGATTACTGATCCCAAGGTCAAGCCCCACTTTCACCGGGTTGTCACTGCTGTCCCCCCAGTGCAGCTAACTGGGTTATCAAATGCCGGCCGTGTCTCTCACTGAGAGTTATGTAAAAGAACCATTGCTGATTTTCATCAAGAGTAGGCTGCATAGCCGTCAGCGTGTTTCTGCCCTGCGATGGTCTGGCGAGCTGTCTAGGGTGTACCCTGCCCTCACCCAGAGTCGGCTGAGATGGGCACCAGCCTCCCTGCGACCCTAATTAGGATTAGGCGGTTCAAAAAATAAATGAATGATAGTTGAAATTATCACGCTTTGAAAGGGTGTTCGCAGTGTTCTTAAAATGGGAGTTGCACAACCAAGCTGCATGCATGCATTAAAAAAGGCCTTTTTTTATAACAAAAAAAGGTGGTGGTGGCGCATAGGCACCTGTTTAAAAAAAAACAAATTCTGTGAGGAAGCAGGTCACATAAGGTTCCGCGCAGTCAAATCCTAGCTAGGCAGCTAGATAATATGAAGTAATGTGATCTTTAAGTTCATTTTTTAAAATTTAAATCCTAGCTAGGTAGTGCAGGTCACACAGAGGGCTACATGGAGTCATTCTTTCTTTTATAGACGTGGGATTTTTCTTTTTCTGTGTGGCAAAAAAAAAAAAAAGTCGGCAATGAGGAGAAGGATGCTTAGATTAAGCATCATGTGATTTTTTTTCAGCATAAGAGTTTGTGTAGGGCTAATGCCACTGAAGAGGAAAAAACTCTATGTGTGTGTGTGTGTGTGTGTGTGTGTGTGTGTGTGTGTGTGTGTGTGTGTGTGTGTGTGTGATCCAGGTATTCATC
>JBCNYH010000012.1:48912607-48927497 GCA_039654325.1 Tandanus tandanus
CCCCCACACACACTCCAAAGACATGCACATTAGGTTAACTGGCTGTCCCGAATTGCCCCTAGGTGTGAGTGTGAAGAGTTATGTGTGTTGATCCTGCGATGGACTGGCAGTCTTAGGGTGTATCCTGTCATCGCCCAGAGTTGACGAATGAATAAATTATAATATTATATTATCAGACAATCATGTGGAACTGGTGCAATGTAATAAAATTGTGCAGACACAAGCCAGTGGCATTGGGTAATGTTCAACTCAACAACTGGAATAGGGGGATGTGATCTTGCTGCTTTTTGACCATGGGATGATGCTGGAGGCAGATAGACTGGTTTGAGTATTTCTATAACTGCTGATCTCTTGGGATTTTTACCCAGAATGGTGCGGGGGAAAAAGTGGCAGTTCTCCGTACAGAAATTATGCTAAATGTTGATGAGAGAGTGTGTGGAGACTGACCAGACAGTTTGAAGCTAATAGAAAGTCAACACTTTGTACAATTGTGTTGAGTAGAAAAGGATTTCAGGATGCACAACACATTAAACTATATGGTTCTATTTCTTTTAGCCAAGAACAGAAAACAGATGCTGGAGTGGGCACAGCTTCACCAAAACTAGGTAGTTAAAGACTGGAAAACCATAGTACGTCTGATGTTTCTTGGTTTATGCTAAGGTACAACGATGGCAGGGTCAGAATTTGCTGCCAACACCATAAATCCTTAGTCTCAACCTGCCTTGTGCCAACATTTCAGGTTTTCTGGTGGTGGTGTAATGGTTCAGGGAATTTTTCCTTGGCATACTTCTTTGTGCTATTTATTAGCAATCATCCATTGTTTTCAGCTCTTATCCTGGCACTCCTTGCATCCTTTGCACTACCATGAAACATCTTGAAACACAAAAATATAAAATAAAACAAACTAATAAACAAAAAGACCCTTGTAACATGCAAAGTGCAGATGGACGTGCCTGCTGTGGCCACATGTGTATTACTGATAATATCTACAGGATGGGGTTGATGACTGTTAAATCACAGATGAATGGAGAGGAAAGGCATCTGTCCTGGGCATTCAGTAACAGCAATAAAATGGACCTGCTGAATATCATGAACTTACATGCACCGCCATGTCTAACTGGTGCATTATATGAAAATCAGGTGGTAAAAAAAGCGTTGATTTTTTTTCATTATTTTTTTATGTTAATACATGAGCTGAGACAGACATAGAAGCTGTATACAGCAGTAATTAGCAATAAATCGTATATATGTAAGGTGCTACAAGTACAAATTACTGTCATTTCCTTCAACTAAATATATGCAACAATTACAGATGAAGTTGAACACTGTCCTCTGTGTGTCTCTCTTTCTCTTGCTCTCCATCTTCATTTTGCTCATTAAACTTCATACTCCCAGTTTGCCCAGTTTCCAATGGCAACAGTTGGTGAAGACTGGTTCTTCACTTCCTGCACTGATAAGCAAACGAGTGTGAGGAAAGGAGTAAATTAAAGACATGTGTGATGAACTGAACAGACCGAGATGGCAGCAGGTAGCAGTCACAAATATCCTCTCATTATGTCAGAAGAACGGACTTGAATAGAATAAATTTACATCTAAGGTGCAGCACCTACAAACCAGCAACACATTTTACTTGCTACATAATTTAGATATGTGTGTATTATATGCAGCTTTATTTCTTTAAGACATTTAGAGCCATAGTGGTGAGGCTTCCATAATAAAGCAATGTCACCATCTGTTAGATGACATACAGTATACTATACACATGAAACAAGACTTCATCTCTTTTGTATCAAAATGTCTTTTTGAATCAACATGTGAGATTCCACATCTGTTTAAAACAGTTCATCTCAGGTCCTGTAGTCCATCAAAAAGGCTGCGTAGATACATGCCATGACACTAAAAGACAACAGTTTGCAGGTGTGTTACAATACAAATCCAACTGGGAGATAATCCTATTCCCATGATGAGACCGATCTAAATCACTCAGTACATGTCTTCAGATGTTTTAATGAAGAATTAAAACCATATGCGAGAGATCCGGTGTATGTGAGAATATGTTTATGAAGGGGAGTGTGTGTGTGTGTGTGTGTGTGTGTGTGTGTGTGTGTTTGTGTGTGTGTGTGTGCAGATGTTTAAACTTGGGTTCAGTTTATTCCAAAGATTTCTACCTGCCAGAGGACACAGCGAAGCAGGAACAAAACAAAAAAAAAAAAAAAAAAAAAAAAAAAAAAAAAAAAAAAAAAGTGCTTTAATGTAAACATTTTTTAAAATGTGAGGAAAAATTGGAGGTAAAATTAGGAGTAATGTAAAGTGAATAAATGGATATAAATAAAATTAACAAAACACCCTAAGAAGTGCACAATAAAACACACACAAATAAAATAAACTTCATTTATTTATTCATTTTCTAAGCCGCTTAATCCTAATTAGGGTTGCGGGGAGGCTGGCACCCATCTCAGCCGACTCTGGGCAAAGGCGGGGTACACCCTGAACAACTCGCCAGGCCATTGCAGTGCCAACACACATACAACCATTTACATTCACACTCACACCTAGGGGCAATTTTGGAACCACAAATCAGCCTACTGTGCATGTTTTTGGACTGTGGCAGGAAAGCACCGGGAGGAAACCCATTCAATCACCAGGAGAACATGCAAACTCCCCACAGAAACGTCCCGAGCCTGGTAATTGAACCCAGAACCTTCTTGCTGTGAAGCAAACGTGCTAACCCCTGCGCCACCATAACAAAAAATAAAAAGATAAAGTAATAATTAAAAAATACTTTAAACCTGAAATGTTCACAGAGCTTTAGCTTCCTCTCTGACACCTAGTTGTTGCGGTGTTAATTAAATGGCATGTCAACTGGGTGGGGGGGGGGGGAAATCACACCTGTGCTTAGAGGATAGTAGGGATGCTTTACCATTGCTAATGCAGTGCTAATTAGAAAGGAGACATACCAAGGATTGAATTAATTTCCAGGTTTTCTCCTCTGATCAGGAAGTCAGTGAAGCAGAGAATATGATTAATTAATTTTTCTGCTTAACACCGGATTCAGCTTAAATCAGAATCCTGGGAAATCAACACAAATTTGATTATGCATGTGTGAAGTTGAAATGTAGGTGGTCTGGACACAAATTAAGGTCAGTCTTTAATAAATGACTCTCAGAGGAGATATTTTATAGTGTACAGCACTGTTTATTTAGGTTAAGGTGTGAATGTAAGATGTGTGATGTGGAAGGATGACATGGGCACAGTCTTCTACAAATAATATAACACTGTATCTGGCTCCCATTTAATTTAAGTAGCATTTTATTAAAACAAAATTATACTTTTCATGTTAATGCTACAACACACCCAATATTTTAACAATTTTAAGCACGCGATCTGGGGATTGAGTGATTGAGTGATTTTTGACTGTGAACATATTTATGTACTAAAAGTGAAAAATGTAAGTATGCAAATGAAGACATAGCAAAGGAATCGTTGTGACAGGGCTAACAATTTAAATGGCTAAAATCGTTGTAATGGCAAATGAATAGATTGTATGATAGTCTTTAATTCGCTCAAAATGTCATTTTGAGCATTGTAGCACAATTGTAAACAAGGAAGTAGCTGGTTAAGATGATAAGGTTTTCTCCTGTTTCATTTTGTGTAGACTGAATATTAGAGAACTAGATGCTGTAAGAGCACAAACTGGGCTGCCTGCGTATTCACAGTGTTCTCATCAGTTCCTTTTATTTCTCTTTGAGTTTCTTTGAGTTTGGGGACCAACCCATTCCAAAGTTGCTCAAATGCATCTTTTAGAGTCGGTCTACTGTGAACGGTGTGTGCATGTGTGAGCTCTGAGCGTCCCGATACAAAAAAACTAAAGAGAAAAACAGGCCACATGCCTTCAACACACATCCCTTGGAGTGACAAAACTCTACACGGAAATGAACAAGCCCTGAAGGTATATAGTTAGTTACTATATTCTGTTTACCTGGATATCAAATTAGGCTTGGTCGCACAATTAAAGTGCTTGCAAGGTACTGCTGAGACATTATCACACAACTTTTGTATTTTGCTGCACAGATTAAATTTTGCTGCAACAACATGAGACACTGAAGTAGATTGTGCTACCACAGGTAGCCAAGTAAAAAGACGTGATTGTGTGCAGACAACAAACTCTCCGTGTTCTGTTTACATTAACCTGGTCAGGATCCTGGCAAAAAAAAAAATCACTGACAAAATACCCAAGTACATTGTTCAGTATTTCATCAGTCTATTTGGCAACTTTTAGGGCTTATATACATACGAGAGTCAATGTGGTGAGGCAACACAGTATTGAACAGTTCAAATAAAATGCAATGTGCAAATCACAGGATAGGCCAGTTAGAGAGTGGTCATCCTAAGAAGGCGTGGCTGGAATGTGTTTTGTTTTTATTTTCCCAGGCACAGAGTCTTTCTGATTGCTATGCTTGAGCGTTTGTTTAAAAAAGCATCATGGAAGAGAAATAAAAGAAAAATAGATTGTGCCCAGTTTTACCTAACAGACAACATAGCCATCTATCCATCCATCTATCCATCCATCTACCTACTCACCCACCCCGATCCGTCTTGTTCATTTTAAAGCTGGACCTTTAATTGCCAGGTTATCCAGCTAGTGTAGTCTGAGCACTGTGGACTAATGTATCTCAACCCTTTGTGTAAGGCATTCCCCAATCAACTGATACAAATCAAAATCTAACCCTCAATCAGTCTGTCTACTTCACATCAAAATGCTTTGTTCCATCTCCAAAATAATGTGTTCCCTTTGGACCAGTCAGTCGAGATAGACCAGATGTGTTCCTGATCCTCTGTCTTTCTCATGGCCAGTATAATGTGGCAAATAAACCAGACTTTCTATAAAACAACATGCTGCTGATCCTTACAGGTTCCTAAACCATAGTCTTTGAATTCGCCTTGCTCTGCACATTTTAGTGTTTTACATGCTCAGAACACATCTCCTTCAATTAATCAGCTCAATAATAGTGAAGTGGGTATATTAGAGCAGAGAAAACACTTGAATGCACAGGACAGGAGGGAATTCAAGGACCAGGGTTAGGTACCCGAGTACCATTTCATGGCACTTCGTATTTTAATGTTTGCCTAAAGGAACTTTTGTCCTTTTATTAGTAAACCACTCATGTTGGGACCTTACTTTATATCCCAACACCAGTGTAACTCATTAATATGCTAGAGCAATAACGACATCAGCCATTAATATCAGTTGGGATGTGCATTTTTTTTTTTCACAAATATGTCCAAGATGGGGTCTGGAATGCAGGGTCATAACGGTACTCTGTTTCAGAAATGACAAATTTAATCTACCTCTTCTTTCCCTTCTTTAGCAGAAGGAGGAGAAATTAATGTATAAAAGCATAATTGTTGGATTGTGCATTGAGGAATAGGTGATGACAGACAGCTTTATTTGCAATCAGCGTATCCTCCTGTTACTATGCCTTTGATTTCTGCTGAGGAACAGCTGTGTGAGGATGGACAGTGAGGTTATTCCCCTTCTAATTCTCTCTCTCTCTCTCTCTCTCTCTCTCTCCCTCTCTCTCTTTTTACTCCATCCTCTGAAGAGAGCCAATGACTCCATCTGGCTTTATTCTGGTGATGGGGCTCACATCCTAAAGATTTGCAGATGAGGTTCCTTGCCTACACCACTCAGCATGTGTTGGTGCAGAGCAATCTAAGCAAACTAATCTAAAATTGGTATTATGAGGAAGCCAGAGGTAAGAGAAGGAGAATGGTGATTAAAAGTGTGTGTTTGTATGCAAAAGAACATACATGTGACAATATGTGAAACTCTGAAGATGACCTTAAACCTAGGTATGGTGAAATATATTAGAAACTCTTTAGTTGATCACAAACACAGACACTCCATATTGGGTCGTGAAAAAAATATGAGTGTCTGTGCACGTAAATGTCACTACTCATGAGTAACACCGAAGTGGGACATTCTTTTCCACTGAGTAAAAATGCAGCTATAATTCTCCTTCTCACTTTGCTGGGCACTGTCCCAGACTGTTACTAATTTCAAAACCTATGCATGCCCAGCTTGTATAATAAGTGCAAATTAGTAAGTCCACATCACAAATCTAAAAAACTGCATGTATGGGTATGTGAAGGTCCATGATTTTGAACAGCAAGGTGTCTACTCTAAAATTTTCACTTTTCAGCAGCAGCCACTGACTAAAGGTTAAAGAGTTTTGAGTTTTGGACTGAAAGGTCAATGATTCGATTACCTGAACCGGCAGGACTAACTGTGTGTTAGTGTGGAGTGAATAAACAGCATCTTCCCTTCCCTCTACATTCGGGGTTCAAGTACCCTTGAGCAAAGCACCTAACTCCCAACTGCTCCGGAGGTGTGTGTGTGTGTATATATACTTGCTTCATATTGAAGGCCAGAATACATTTTTAATCAACAGAGAGAGGACATTTTTGGGAAGTGAGGACAGTTTGTCTGGTCCTCATTTAGGTTTAAATTTAGGTTAGGGTAAAAGTTGGGGCTAGGAATTTACTTGTGATAGCTAAGGTTATGGTAAAAGGCTAGAGAATGCATTATGTATGTCCCAACAAAGATAGAAATACAAGACACAGAGGTGACTACTCCCACCTTTTGATCTTTCTGTGTGTGTGTGTGTGTGTGTGTGTGTGTGTGTGTGTGTGTGTGTGTGTGTGTGTGTGTGTGTGGTCTAGGTATTTGTCATTTTATGGAGACCTAAATATATTTACACAGCAACATTATGGGGACTTGTATTCATTCATTCATTCATTCATTTTCTGAACTGCTTAATCCTAATTAGAGTCACGGGGAAGATGGCGCCCATGTCAACCGACTCTGGGCGAGGGCAGAGTACACCATGGATAGTTCGCAAGGAACATTGACGGCAATGCAGCCTACTAACTTACTACCTAAGTCAGCAATGGTTCTTAAACATGCCTCTCACCACAGACAGTGAGAGACAAGGCTGGCTTTTGATAACCCAGTTAGCTGCACTGGGGGGACAGCAGTGTCAACCTGTTAATAGTGGGGCTTGAGTTGAAGACATGGCTTCAGGTTATTGTTAGTTTAGAGTTACTGTTAATAAAATGCATTGCCTATTTTCCCAATGTGGGGCTTATGAACACATGAGCCTACACTTTGCACTTTATGTGGCTAGGAAAAAAAATAAACAATGAAAAAAAACTGGTCCTAGCTCTGTGTTGTTTTGTTGTACGAATTTTGATTTGATACTTGTTGTATGTTTATGTAGCACCTGGTCCTGGAGACACGTTGTTTCGTTTTACTATGTACTGCGTCAGCTATATGTGGTTGAAATGACAATAAAGCTTCTTGAACTTGAACCCTTTTTTTTTTAACTATTATCATTTATTTATTTTAAGTATTAAATTATCTTTTGCATTACTTTTAAAATAATGCAACCTGCTTTGTCACCAAGCTACTTTTTCCCTTTTTACATCGAGCATTACTTGTAATCAAACAACTCACAAGCTGTCATATCTACTTTGGTACCAAGTTCAGTACTTCTGATTATGTCTAACAGAATGTGCATTAGTGAGGAAAGTAACAAGTGCATTAAAACTACACTACACAATATACTTTGGTACTATTGACAAACGTGGCCCTATTCATCTTTGTTTTATGAGAGTGAAAGTGTGAAACTGTATACACACAAACAGGTCTCAGGTTGTATGATAGCTACATTCACCATGGTGATGTAAAATGCAAACTTAAGTACACACAATGGTTGGAAGATATTTTTTTTTTAGCTGGTTAATTTATGGGGGTAATATTAACAAAAGTGATAGCATTAGGTACTAGCATTCATTTTTGTCTGTATTATTATTCTAATTAAGCAATAAATGTTACAGTAACTGTAAATGTTTTGAGAGAGAATGAAAGCTGATGTCAAGTATTTAGTGTCAGCTAATATGAAATAACAAGCAATGACGACATGCATTATTTTTCATATTACAGCAAATATCTAAATGTAGCAATTTAATTCAATAGCAAATGGATTGCCATATAGCCATGACCATTATCCCAGTGTTTTTAGAAATTACTGATCTATAAGCAGTCAAGTAATCCCTCTCTGTAGGTTTTATGATTATTATTACACAGTTATCTAATGCTAACTCCTTCTTACTAAGACTGCTTTATTTCTGGGCAAGAACGTACATAGTTATTTTGTGCAATTAATTGTCCACACACATAAAAATAACAACAATTGTTAGGTAAAGTTAGGAAAACCCTATGCAGGCATGCATTCATACATTTTATTCTCCTCCACTTTCCCATGATAAGGAATTTGTTGTATTTATTTTTATTTTCCAGTGATCTTAAGTTATTTATTTCAAATGTTGTTTTTCTGAGATAATGGGATAATTTTCTCACAATCTCCAGAAAACAAAACTTTCCTTTCCTGTGTCAGTGGGATGATTAATAAGAGATCTTGAGATAACAAGACAATACACATACTACAGCATTCAGCGTAGCAATGTCAGATGAGCAGGAGAATATAGATTACTGCGTCACATTTCTCTTTAGTCAATGCCTGGCAGGCTAAAATAGCTTTATGCTTTGCTATTATGGACAATATACAAATTAGTGCGTGTCATCGTAATAACCCAAGATCAGGGGGAAAAAAATGAAATTAACTTATCACGGGAAAACTAAATAAATAAAATGTATAAAATGTATAAATGCATGTTCTTCACTGTAGGTGTGTATTTTTTTCTTAGTAGCTTGTAGTGAAGCTAGTTTATCAAAATAGTATTTTGTTAGCTTGTATCTTGCCAGGATACAAAAATTGGCTTCCTGAGTACAGGCGCAGGAACAATGCCCAGGTCTATGTAAAGATAGGAAATGAATCCCTGTTTGCCTGGTTAATCACCTTTTTCTCCCCTGCCCTGTTTCTCTGGGCATTTTATCACATTTCCACACTGATAGATGTTTCTCCCCCAACCCTGGAGCCAAAAGATTAATTTGTCTATGCTGAGCTGAGTATTTTGACCGACCTTGGAAGATGATGATTTTCCACCTCCTCACACCCTTTCTCTGTATCTTATCTCCATTCCCATTGCTCGACTAGCTTTCTGAACTCAGCAGGTGTTTAAGGTGAAAAGTGTTTTATTTTCCTACATTTAGACAGAGTAGAAATACAGAACATTTATTACCACTGTAGCTTATCTTTGTGCTGTGTAAAACATTTACTGTTCTGTGCTATATAAGAATGGTCCATATTGAGCTTTTGATCATACCTGAACATAGACCAGGAAGTAAGAGAGGCATCACAGTTTACTCTGTCAATTCACCACATGTCCATGGAGACAAACTACTGTAGAATAGAGAAATCCAAGGAGAGGTAACTGGTTGTGAGTTCAAAGAATGAAGAAAAAGGAAACATTGAAAAGGTGTGTGTGTGTGTTGTTTTTTTTTTTTTTTTCCATGTATTTGAGAATCCTATAGAGACTTGACCAGAGTTCAACTGACTAATGTAGACTAGCAGATGGTGTGGTTTCTCTTATGGTAAATCATTTACAAATCTTCAGGTCACGCAAGCATTTTATAACTTTTCATGCAATTCCATTAAAATATCACTTTCAATTGTAAGATCCCCATTTCAGAAATTGGGTTCCTGGTCAAAGGAAAAAGATAATGTGAATCACAGAACTTGAGAAAGAGTTCCGCCATAAGGTAGCCATTCTGTATACAGAATCCACTGTCAGTGTCAAGAGGCAGAAGTGGCTATTTTTAAAGGTATTTTTTGTCACTCAGCACTTGCGGATTAGATCCCACAACCTGGATGTGGAAATCTGTGCCAGCTGTTGTCACTGATCCTCTCATTGTCTCATTCCTTCAGCCAGATGGATTTCTCAGAACTGTTTGTTTTCGCCCCCTCCCCTCCCCTCCCCCCTCCTGTGAGTGACAAGTCCGAATTGCTTGTCTGAGAGAGGTGTCAAAGGAAACAACTATAGCTTGAGGATACCGCCAGTGACTTATACAGTGTTATAACCCTGATGTGCATCCATGACTGTGAGTGAGAGAGAGTCTTGACCCTAGGGAATGGGCAATATTTTCTACTTCCTCTGATCGGGCACAGCCACATTCTGTTGTTATCGATTTGGATTTTTCCATTATGTAAACTCTTTTAGTGGTAGCTTCAATATTATTGGCATTATTGTGCTGATATTAAACTAAGCTTTCGCTACAAACATGGGAAATCATTCAGAACCAAATTGTAGCTGCTCAGATTGCTGATTGTTATACATGGGCTAAGAGATAACAAGGTCTGGCAGTAAATATATCTATATACAGGGCATCACACTCAATCGCTGATTAAAGCTTGTCAGCCCCATGTTTTATTATTGCCTCTACAGGTTAAATGGTTTGTGAGACATTGCAGTAGGTTCAGCTGTCAGCATCAATTGCGCTTCTCTGTCTGAAGAGTGATTAAACATACAGTAGCCATTTTTCATGCTTGTTCCAGCTGAGTTGTGGTTTGCATAAGAAATCCGCATATTTATTCTTCATTTGACTCTTCAGGCAGAAAGAAGTGCGTCAGGGGATACTTGGTGCACTCCTCATTTATTTGCTGCTCAAATCTATGAACTTCAGCAAATGAAAATAATCTCCCATAAATGTGGTTATGGAAGTGGTGGCATAGTGATTAGCATGTCTGCCTCACAACAAGAAGGTCCGTGATTTGATTACCGGGCTCAAATGAGTCATTTTGGCAAATGAGTGAGTGGGTAAGTGAGTGGTAAATGTGGTTAATTGAAAGAAGTATGAGAGTTTGCTATATTTAATATGCTAAAACGACAATAAGATGGACATTAGTAGGGTTTGATGTTAGCACTAACATTTTTATTTACCCCTTCTAAAATATGTACCTGGTCTATCTGAGTGGGAAAATCCCAAACATAATGCATTTACTCTTTTCCTTCGCGCCAGAGTTTTCTCCCATCTTCTGTCAACAAAGTCTTCACAGAACATCTTTCTCTGGTTCTTCTGATCGGCAAGGGAAGCCCATTCCATATCACTCATCTTCACTCCGTGTCTGAGTTCAAGCTGCTTTCGAATTACTGGATCCTGACAGAAAATTTCAAACAACTCTTCAGCTCCCTGGTTGAATGCAGCAGCTTTCTTGAATAAATTGTCATTTTGTGTTTTTTTCCGTCTGAATAAGGTTACCATACAGTTTCAAAATATGTTTTTTGTGTGGACAGTGTAAATAGCCAGTGCTCCTGAAGCAGTTCTGCTACTAACTGAGCGGCTGCATCTCTTGATCGCTGTGCTTGACCAGCTTGCTTGGGCCTCAGGAGATACATCATATTCTGAATTACATCTTTGCACGTATGTAGCATGCCATTTGGAAAGTCAGATTTCTGAAAATAATCTACAGCACCTTGGGTCTTTTTGGCCTCTGATCTTGTGAATGATGTACTTGCAGTCATTATTCACCTGCAAACATAGACCTGTTACTATTACCAGTATTAGTGCATAACTGCCACTTCAAATAAGTATATATGTTTGCATATTTAGGCTAAAATATGCATATAAATGCCTTGTTTCGCTTTCCACCAATACGAATCTTGCAAAAGAAGAAGCATCTGATACAACATGACATTGTTGGCTATATTTATTAAGATCAGGTGATAATTATATCTGAAAAAGTGCAGAAATTGCACTCAAAACAACAAAATAGTGATTTTTTTCGACATGCGTAAAAATTACTTATCTTCAGAGGGTATGTACAGGGGGGGTTAGCATTGGTCATTTTACTACACCTTGACATTTCCTTATTCAGATTAACCCTCTACATATTTTAAGATGGGTACTAGTATGAAAAATTGACTTATATTGAAATAACACCACCCCCTAACATTAGGACTTGCACTCAACATGCAAAAAATGTAAGACAGGTGCAGAATAATGAATGCTTTGGTCAGCAACTCGTGAAAGTTGCCACAGCAAATATCATCTATTTACAGTCGGCCTGTTTGGAGGACAGCTGGTTCTTCTGGACAGGCAGTTGGAAAAGGACAGCAGGTATTTATATGGTCTAATAGACACGGATGACACAATAAGGGACATGGGCGAAAACTTTGACTACTCTTCTTACACTTGGTTAGGAAACTGATACCAAATATATTGCATGATGTTAAGCATAATTTTTAATCCTGTAATGCATTGCAACAGGTTTGAAGGTTCTTGGTAATCTACTGAGTCTAATTAGTCGAAATATCTGCATTCACAACAGTGTACTGCCTCCTACTCACTAATTTGCACAAAAATGCTTTAGTATGGGAGTTAAATAATAAGTAAAATCTCAAGTGTAAAATAACAGCTATCCAACCTACCTGCTCCAGGCTGACTAAAAAAAGTAAATGATAAAGATCGAATGAAAATGCACTTTGCTCACTAGCGTCACACACCATTTATGATTCAGTACAGACACCAGCTGAAACATTAAAGATCAGTTCCATGAAAAAGTATTTTCACCCTTTCTGATTTCCTCTATTTTTTGTTTATGCACTCATTTTCTAAACTGCTTAATCCTACTATGGTCACGGGGAGGCTGGTGACTCTCTCCTTCGCTAGACCATCACAGGGCCAACACACACAACCATTCACACTAACTCTCACACCTAGCATCAATTTGGAACAGCCAGTTAGCCTAATGTACATGTCTTTGGACTGTGGAACAAAACCAGCGTGCCCGGAATAAACTCATGCAAGCATGGGGAGAACATGCAAACTCCATACAGAAACACCTGAGCCCCAATCACGAACCCAAGACCTTCTTGCTGTGAGGTGGATGTGCTAACGACTACACTACCATGCCACCCTTTTTGTTAATTCATATTACTTAATTGTCTTTGATTCCTCAACAAAATGCACATTCTTCTCAATTAACTTGTGATTTATTGAAGGACAAAAATTCACCAACACCTATATCACCTATGTGAAAAAACAACTGTTATATCTATTAATCATTTATACTTTTCAACACTTTAAAATTAGTAATTTTAGCATATTTAAATAATTCTCTAATGCAAATAGAAACATGACATATATTCGTGAGGTAATCTGCAAAAAATAAAAATAAAAAATACAATTCAAGAATTTACTCTAAAGGAAGTAACATATAGCATTTTGCTCTGCATTCAGTTATTTAAGTGCATCGAATGCACTAAGAATTTAAGGTTTACTAATGTTTGATGTTTGCCTCAACTGTGGTATTCTAAATATACATGTATATATATTAATGTTTTTAGGCTCATCATAGATGCAATATATCTGGGACACACTGACTGTGACAAATCAGTTAGTTTTTGGCCGTTCAAAACAGGACAAAATGTCATTTAAGTGAAGTGACTTAAAAACCTGGCCAGAATTATACCTTCTTTTTGTGCCAGTGCATTTAGTGAGATTTTTTGAAAGAACTTGAACCCATGGCTTTCTTGCTGTGAGGCAGTTGAGCCACTCATTACTTTATTTCCATAGAATATATTTACCAAACAGTTATTCAGACTTCTCCAGTATGCTGTCCCAGATCCAGATTTGTTTTGATAGTTCCCTGGTCTTCATTATACTATTTGTTTTTCTTTAAAGAAATTGGAAACGGACGGTTAAAGCACTCACCTGGAGCACAGATCACTATTTCAGCTTCCCAAGGCCAAAATCACACATTTTTCTGAATTTTTAACATTGAGGTATGCCACCAACAACATAATATAATTTCAGCTAATCAAAACATTGCGCTCAGCATTATCAGCGGATCCACTATGAATAAATATAAGTGGAACATGCCATACATGCCCATCAGTTTCTAACAGCATCAACTTCTATATTTCTGTGTTTTGCTTACAACAGATACCATGCACACTGTGTGCCATCTTGTAGATGGGAAGCGACAAACTGACAGCTCTCCCTCTCTCATTACATATTGATATAAGAAAAAGCTCTGTACCTATGTATTTCAATTAATGAGCCTTTTCTTCACTAAGTTTATCCTTTTAAGTTGTTCCAAAGTAAATAAAAATGGATGAGCAATCTAATTAGTACTGCAAAGCACTCTCAGGTTGTCTCAAACAGTACACCACTTTACAAGAAGTGCACTCATGAGGGTGTATGCATCATTATTACACACGCTATGGAAGTACGGGTTATAAGTTATAGGGAGCATGGATCAATTTGCACTGGAGCCTAAAATAAATGCAAGTTCATATCGTTATACCAGGGGTTCATTATACCAAGGGTTTTTTCCCCAGACATCCAGGCTAAGGCAGGGAAAAGGTGCAAGAGTTCCCTAGGCACAAAGCTTTCTCTCTCTCTCTCTCTCTCTCTCTCTCTCTCTCTCTCTCTCTCTGTTCATGTTCAATGCAGCATCTCCAATTGTCTCACTACTGCCTCCCACACAGAAGAGTTACTTTGCACAGATGATGCAACATGGCTGGGCGAAAACAATAAATATGGTGACCTAGTGAGGGAGCTCACTAATCTTTTGGGTGTTTATTGGGTTAATACAAATTGGAAAATATGCAGGTACTTTTGCTTTGGGAAACCCTGCCTTACACATTTTAATATCTTCCTTTTTCCAAACGCACCTGATTTAATCAATTAGCTAATTAACAGCCTTTAATGACTTGAAGTGTGCAGGACAGGGAGTCATCAACGACCAGGGTTGGGAACCTCTAAGCTAAACCTTGTTTTCTGAGCCTTTAACAAACTCTAGGGTCTTCAAGGAACATGTGCATTTTTACAAATTGCATGTGGCGCTTTATTTACACACACAAGACTATACTGATCTCCTCATTTTAATATTATGGGTTAATATGTGTGGATTCATGATATATA
>JBCNYH010000012.1:48928653-48942560 GCA_039654325.1 Tandanus tandanus
ATAAAATTCCAGTTTAATCATTTTCTTTTTTACCCCTTACAATGTAGAAAAGTTCCAAGGGGTGAACACACACAAGGCATTGTATACCTTTGTAGAATTATTTTGTCAAATTCCTATGTACCTACTCATGACAGACACAGACTACTTTCCTCAGGAGACAAAAATGAAGATCGTATTCTCAACGCAATTAAATATAAACCAGGCACCAGGACTTCTAGATTTTTTTCTTTTAATATAGCACGAAGACCATTTTGGACAGTTTTCTGTGTCGGATGAAATCAGTGTTTTTGATGCACCAACATGACAATACAGTTTGGGTCTTTGTCTTTAAAAATTGTACCGAGCAAGGGGATTTAGGGTGAGAATAAGAAGTGCCAAAATGTCTGCGATTTAAAGTGTCTGGCCCGATTAAGGTTTTATGGTGAATGGGATTTTGATTAACACTGTAAGAGAGAAAGTACACTCTGAACATTCAAAGGCAGTCTTATGAAATTCCTAACCAGAAATAACCAAGGAAATTAATATGAAATTGCTGCCAGGAGTTTTTTTTTTTTTTTTTTTATGAGGAAAAAGAGGAAAGTGTCAATTTTCTTTCAGACAAAGCAACATTAAAACTGTCAGAAGTAATTACATGGGAGTTAGTACAGAGGAAGGGATAAAGACATTAAGACCATAATGTAGCCAGGCCTATGATTAACTTCAGAGGTGCATGGCAAGACTCTGCTCAGTCCATCATAACGCTACAAATCTCAGCTCATATCTTCTTAATTTTAGCGTGGAAAGTTCAGGGCTAAATTGAAAAAAAAAAACAGTGCTTGACCTTTATCCTACACCTCTCTCCCATTTCTCTTCACCTTTGGAAGGATATCAGAATTATAGGCGAAAGAGTCAAGCGGTTGTGTTGTTGCCATGGGGGCTTTGCCGCTTTGATGTTGTTGCTACATGTCGGTAAATGTCATAGCTGAGGTGCACTTATGACATTCGTTCTACTGTGACATTTTGAGTTCGCACACACCACCACCACCCATCCCGACACACACACACACACACACACACACACACACACACATGCACACAGTGTCAAGAGTCACACAGTATCTTCAAAAGTTGCAGAAAGCTCTGATCAAAACTCCTATTACAGGACTGATTGCTTCTGCTGACTTCTGTGACCTTGCTGTTACCTTTCGTGCAGGCTCTATTGCTTCACTCAAGACAGACACAGAGTGCATCCTCTTCTTCCCACCAACTTTAATACTCTGACCCCTAACCTCACAAATCCAGAAAGGTAAGATAGTATTGAAGTTGTGGATACCACAGGATGAAGGTCTTGATGGTGCTTAAGACTGAGTCAGTATTGCTGAAACATGGTTATTGTTTCTGTGAGAACAAAAGGAAGTGTGGCAGTCAAGTGTATCAAGCTGGGCTAAACTACTTCCTTTACGGCTTTTGTATTAGGAAAAGGAGACTATAGGTTATTGAGTGGAGACTAGGGATTAGGGATATAAGTGAATACAAGTCCATTATTTGGAACAGAGAGATAATGTGTTCTTAATTGATACAACAATACAAATACAAATAAAAAGTTGTTGTTGTTGTTGTTTCAGCCATTAAATGTCCATCGTTGGATGTAGGCCTTCTCCTCATCTCATCCTTTGTCTTCCTCAGTTTCTTGTGTGTCCTTGGGGCATCCAGAATGTGATGCATGTTGTTCAGCGATTGTCTTTTATTCTCTATATTGTCTTCTATTCTCTTATAGCTCTGAGTTTCTTGTTTCTTGGTTTCTTGTTTCGTCAGGTTCCAGGTCTTGGATCTGTCGGTGACTGTTGGTAGGATACACTGATGGTACACCTGGCGTTTGAGAACGATTGGGATGTCTTTGTTTTTGAAGATTGCGCTTGCTTGTAGGTTATGTTTTTTCCCCCAGACTATGCTGACAGTGCTAGCAATTCAACATATGGGCTTCATCCAGGACTTTTTGGTGTTTTTCTGGGGGGCATTCCTGGTTTAGGCCCCACCAACTTTTCATTTAAATGCAAATAGAAATAGAGAACTAAGTAGAAAAAGATGGTGGCATTGTTTTACACCTATACTAAGAACAGCGTCATGGAGACAGCAGAGGACAATCAAGAAGAAAAACATGAAGATTCACAGTCAACACTATATAGCGTAGCAGTGTAGTATATTAATTTCTTGTATTATCATTAAACAGAATAAAACAAGTTTTCTAAATAAAATACAATAAATCTACTTTTTTTTTTTAAGTTTTCTTTATTTAAAAACTCCTGATTAATACTATATTAATATCCAAGTGTATTACCTAAAGTTTCTCAACTGCTCTAAGCTGCTTCATTACTTCATCATCCAGGGAATATACAATAAACATTTTGATTGCAGAAAGCAAAGCACGGCTCTGGGAAAAAAAATAAATAAATAAATAAAAAGAAAGAACAAAGGAAAAAAAAGTAATTAGATAAAGGATGCTCGTGTTCATTGTGCAACAGCACCAGGTTTGTATTTGCTGCAAATTTATTTGAGATTGCAAAGAGTCCTTAATTTAGAGGACTGTCATGGAGCTTTCTAGAGGCACAAAAAAAAATGGTATCAGTCAAATAATTTACATGAAAATGTGGTTGCTGTGCGAGGATCGGAAGGCAATAAGACTGATATTTAATTTCACTTTTTTCCTTCTAGTCATTTCAAGCTTAAGGAAGGCAAGAGAAATGGATAAAAGTAAAGGCTAAGGAAGATAATTATTTAATTTAATTTCATATCCTGTTCCATCCTCTCATTATAACCATTGGTTTGTAACTCATTTGTTTACCAAAGCACCCATTAATAATTTGCTTACAAAATAAGTGGTTATTTTTATATATTATCAACCACATCAAGTTTGAATAAAACACCTTAGCCATTAGTATATTTGTGTATCTCAGTGTAAAAATCCAAGCGTTTGTGTCGTGGTATTAATCTGTCAGAATCCTCCAGGAAGTGGGTGAGGAGCTGCCTGTATAACTTTAGAGCCTTCTCACATTAGTCCACGATTCATCACAGAGTCTCATCGATCCCACTGATTGCTCACTGACACATTTGGTAGATTGCATGTCCACTAATTCTAGCCAGCTGCTGCTCCTTTCCTTCTTATCATTCATGCCATCAGAGTTTCATTAAAAAAAAAAAAAACAGATAGGTCAGCTACTCTAAGAAAGATAGACGATGGGATCGATTGACACAAGACTGTTTTTAAACTGTTTATTATAGAAGGTAATGGTTTAGTGCAGTTCAATGGTATTCAACATGACCACCCTGAATAGGGTGTGATTGAAAAGGCATATTGTGCTCACTCCTCAAACGCAGTATGGTAAGAGCAAGAATATTTTCAATACACTTAAATTTCCAAGTGAGTAACCAGAGAAAGCTTTGTTGAGTACTCAATTCCACAATGTGGCACAAGTGTTTCATTTTTAAACAGCAGTCAAGGATTTCACACGTTTGCATATACTGTACTGTATGTAGATGCTCCTTGTTTTAGTACAGGTAGAAATACACATGATAAAAGATATACAGTTGTACGGAAAGGTTTGGGCACCCCTGGCCAAATGTCATGTATTGTTGATTTTCCAAGTGCAAAGTAATAAACAGAAATTATTTAAAAGAAAGAAAAAATGGTAAATGTTAATGCATAATTATTTTATATATGACTACATTAAAAATTGAGGTGCGTAAAGAGCATGTATATCCTATGAACTTAATATATGATACCTTTGGCAGGTGTCACAGCTTGCAACCACATTTTGTTGCAAATGAGAAGTTTGACTATTCTTGTTTTACCCATTTTTAAACATTTTTCCTTGTGGACCATTTCTAGTTTTAAATACTCTTGGACCGCCTTACATGCACAGCATGCTTAAAGTAAAATTAAAGGCAAGCCCTTCATACGCTCGTGTTACCCATAAACATGGGTACGTATATATATATTTATTACCAGGTGGTTTTGCTTAAATTTTTGAAGATGCAATCTGCTAAAAAAATTGTAATAGTTTGCATTAGCCTGTTGTAAAGGGAGACCATTTGGAGTCCACTTCACTCTAGGCAATGCGTGAAATCATGAGAATAGGATGTCAGTTCATATAAGTCAAGATAATGGCAAAAATAACAGTAAACAATTATTAAACTAAAAAGTAAAATATAAACTAGTGACCTAGGCACATCTTCACATAATAGCAGCTTCTTTTTACATACATCAGACAAGTGTATGCTCATTTTGTAAACAAATGGTATTTCCTACCGGCAACTAATGTGCAAATTACTTTTGCATCTATGGTCACATAAACGTGAATCACATACGACTTTTCACAGTACAGTGTTGCCCCTTATGTGCAAATTCATTACTTTTTTGTTGTTGTTGTTCACAAAGCAGCTTGTAATAACCATAGCGCTTTTTATTATGCAAAGATGTATACGATGTTTGCAAGTTTTTGTTTAGTATTCCTTTAAGATTTACCCATTGATTTTCAATGATATCTAATTCTGGAGACTATGAGGCCACTTCAACAGCTTCAGCTTGCATTTCTTGATGTAGTCTCGTATTTTTTAGGTGGATCTTTAGGTATGTTTTACATCATTTTACTGCTGAAGGAGCCCCTTTTTTTTTGAGGTTCAGCTTCATGGCTGACTGTGTTAAACATGCTTCCAGAATTTGCTGCTATTTAGTAAATCCAGTTTTCCATGTATCTTGCAATGTTCTTAGCCACTAATTCCCACATAACTGTGAAACACAATAGATCCACTGCCATAGTTAAGAGTTAGCAAGCTGTTATTTTTTATCATGTGCTTATCACTCCATTTTCCAACATATATTTGGTGATTATGGCCCAAAGGTTTAATAATGAATTATTTCCCAAATTTCAATGACTTACCGTACCTAGATATCTTACCTGTTTACTTAGATATCTTACCTGTTTATCTTACCTGGTTGGAGAAACTTTCCTTTCCATGACCTTTCCATCAAGCAGCACTGCATGATAGAACAATATCACCACTCATCACCTCTCTGCTGAGCAATATGAAGTTCTATTTGATACTTTTCTTGGTCTTTCAGACCTTGCCTTGACTTCCACAGTTCCCCCTACTTGCCACTTCTTAATGACATTTCAGTTTCTGCATAGCCTACATTTTCACATGCTCATCCAGCTGATTCAAGGACCCATGGTTGTTGGACTCATGGAGTGTTCATGCAAGGTGTCAGAAATTATACATTTAAATTCATTCATTCATTTTCTTAACCGCTTAATCCTAATTAGGGTCATGGGGAGGCTGGCCATCGCAGGGTAGATATACATTTAAAGTACCTCTTACAATGCCACCAAAACACTATATTTATGCAAAAACTGAAAATATATTTTGTATAATTTGTTTTCATCACAAATGTTATCGGAATCACTGAAAAACAAGCAGCATTTGGCAAACACCTTTATTCAGAAAGCCTTACATTTTTATTTCATTTACACAAATGAGTAGTTAAGGGTCAAGGGCCAAACAGTGACAGCTTAGGGCTTGAACCCCCACCTTTTGGAGCAGTGACTCTGAGCCTTAACCAATAAGCCACCACCGTCCCTTAGCTGACTGAAGAAAATCTAATTTGGAAATGCCCCTTTCGCTCCTAATGAATTCTCGCTTGCCGGCCCTTGAATTTAACTAGAGTAATCATTGTCTCTGATGAAGAAGTCAATAATGAAGGCTAAACATTGGTGAATGTGGTCATGAGAGTGAAGTGAGCATTGCTGTTTTGAAGGCGATGGATGGATCTTTAGTGGAAGATAATACAAAAGGGTTAGAAGAAGTTGATGAGCCAGAAATGTCACATGCGAACATCTGCAGTAGCAGATGAGCAACACATGCCATAATTACCAACTTCACATATTTATTACAGTTTGTTGCCTGTTCAATTAGTCTGGGGTTGTATGAAATTCTTCAGGCTTTTTGCACTGAAAATGATAGAAATTACAATGATGCATCTATGCCAAATAAAACGGTAAAAACTACTAATAAAAAACAATTATGAAACCTGTATTGTTACAGATTTGACCTGCACAGTCAATGGATGAGGGCCATTGCCTTCATCAACATATTTGATTAAAAAAAAAAAAATGTCTCGTATGTAAACATTGTGCTGCAAGACATATGGGCATACCCCTTTTCTCAATTTGATCCCAGAAACAGCCCTAGAATAACCCTCCGGTTTTCTAGTAGCTGTTGACACACACAAAAAGAGAGAGGTGATGACACATTTGTCACCCTCTTCAGAGACCCCGTTGCCCGCTGTGCCCCCTGACTTGGCCAACTCTCCGTCTCTCTTAGGCAGAGTGGCCAAATTCATCCATAGACAAGGTGATGAGAAAAGAAAGCACGGAAGGAGAAGGCGGGGGGAAAAGAAATATCCCATTAAGTTGAGGAAATTGGTACATGCTGTGCCACGGCACAATCCAATCACCTTTCCCATCTCTGTGGCTCACTGTACACGAAGCTTTTTCTGCTCAGGGAAAGGAGTCTTCTGCAACTTTTGTTTTTAGATGTGCCATTACCGACCGGGGAGGACAAGGCTGTGTGAGTGTCTCTCTCTCTGTGGGTGTGTGTGTGTGTGTGTGTGTGTAGGCGTGAAACAAAAGAAAAGGTGAAAGGAAAAGGGGCTGGATGTAGATACTAATGATCAGTGAGTGCTCAGGTGTGTGTGAGAGAAGGAGAGGGAGTCGGTGTAAGAAAGGACTCATCACTCTGAGTTAATGGCGGCATGATGTTTAGTAATCAGCTGCCTCACGCATAAACTCAAGAGACCTGAGTGGTGCGGGAAAATAGAGCTCTATCTAGAACATCACATCCCATAACACATGATCTGACTTTCTCATTACTGCAAATTTACAAACCTTTTTCCCCTTCTGAATGAGGTCTGTATGACAAAACACAGCACAATATGTCATAGATGAGAAATAAAAATGACAGGCATGCTGTTGGGATATTTATCAGTTTCCGGGTGGTGTGATGCAGTAGATTTTAGATTTTCCTCTGACAGAACACGCAAAAATGTTTGGTTCCTTTTAAACCCCAGCAATTTGTCAACGCTTGCTTGCATATTTGTTAATTGATTAAGTCATTCATTCATCCATACTTTAACTGTGATGCAACATCCACAAAGATGAAAATAAATGTTTGTGCTTACATAATCACATTATATGGCTTTTATAAAAGGTCTTACATTAACAGGCTCAATTTACTTCCCCACTGTTTAGGTTAATAAGGAAAAAAATACCTATACACACATACACACATACATGCAAACATGCATACACACACACGCACGCACGCACGCACGCACGCACACACACACACACACACACACACACACACTGTCCCCCCAGTGCAGCTAACTGGGTTATCAAAGTCTGGCCATGTCTCTCACTGTCTGTGGTGAGAGGCATGTAAAAGAACCATTGCTGAATTTTGTCAAGAGTAGGCTGCATAGCCGTCAGCGTGTTTCTGCCCTGCGATGGCCTTGCGAGCTGTCCAGGGTGTACTCGCCCAGAGTCGGCTGAGATGGGCGCCAGCCTCCCCGCGACCCTAATTAGGATTAAGCGGTTCAGAAAATGAATGAATGATAATAAACTTCCCATTATATTGCAGACTTCACACATGTTGGTAATATATCACACCTAGGGGCCATTGGGAACAGTCAATCAGCCTAATGTGCATGTCTTTGGACTAGGGGAGGAAACCACAAGAACATTCAAACTCCACAGAGAAACGCCGTCAGTGAGCCCAGCACTCAAACCCAGGGCCTTCTTGCTGTGAGTCAGATGTGTTAATTGCGATGCCATGGTGTCGGCCTAAAGAAATATCACCTTATAGAACATGCTTTTCTGTTTTAAATATTTTTAATTTGTTTATTACTAACAAATGTAGTTAAATAAAAAGCATGTAGATCATCAACCACATAATTCCCACTGAATTAGATGTTAGTATGTTACTGATAATGAGGGCACAGTGGCATACTGGTTAGCACTCACGTCTCACAGCAAAAAGGTCCTGGTTTCTATGTGGAGTTTCCATGTTCTTGTGTGTTTCCTGGGTGCTTCAGTTTCCTTCCACTGTCTATTATGTCAAGTAAATTGGCCCAAGGTGAAATGCGAGTGTGAATGGATGTTTGTCCCAGGAAATAGGTTTGTTGCATACATTGCAGCAAATCATGAAAGTGGCCCAATGCATCCACTGGTGCAGAATGAATGAATAGATGGATGGATGGATGGATGGATGGATGGATGGATGGATGGATGGATGGATGGATAAAATGAATCAAAAATTCAACAGCGCTGTGGTATAATTCTGGACACCAGAAAAATTGGTATGGAAAATGAGGGTATAGTGAGGGTATATGTGCTGATTATCACCTGAGCAGAAGTGTGCACAGATAGTTACTCCGAGCTATGAATCTTATCCAGTCCTTTTTACCCTTTTCTGAGATAAAAGGAGCCCCAAAGGACACGAGCCATCCACACTTGTAACCCCCATTACACTACAGCATCTCTCAACATCCAAATACACTCGCAGCAGTGCTTTTGGCTAGAGTTCCTCAACAAACACACACACACACACACACACACACACACACACACACACACACACACACACACACACGCACGCGCGCGCACACACACACACACACACACAGTCAAACACAAAAGCCACAGATGGTTGATTAAAACTAGCATGAAGCCTACAGGATCACAATGTGCAAGGCTATTATTTCTCTTTCTCTTTCTCTCTCTCTCTCTCTCTCTCTGGCCTTTGGCTCTCGGCATCATGAACACAGATGTGTTAATTACACACCAAAGATCAGCAATTATCCACTAGGCAAGGAAAGGAGAAAAGCAATCACATTTTAACCACAGGTTGCATGGAGATGACATCTACAGTCCCACTTTACCAGCACAGCTGAATGTGACATCTCCAAATGACCTCATCATATGCACCAGGGTTTATTTGATGTACGCCGTATACCATACCCTATACTGTAGCCCAAAATATAACTTCCCCAGAAATGTAACAACACATGCAGTGATGTACACTGCAACAGCCTGCATTTCCTGATGCTTCTCGGAATTCTACTATCATGGTATTGTGTTAACACTCATTCTCACTCACTCATCTGCCAAACCGTTTAATCCCATAAGGGTTGCGGGGGAGGCTGGAGCCTATCTCAGCCGGCACTAGGCGAAGGCAGGTTACACTCTGAATGGCATGCCAGACCATCGCAGGGCCAACACACACAAACATTAACACTCAGACCCAGGGGCAGTTTGGAACAGTCTTAGGAAAAGACTTTGGACTGTGGGAGGAAACCGGAGTACCCAGAGGAAGCTCATGCAAACAGGGAGAGAACATACAAACTCCAAACAGAAACACCCTCGCTGGGACTCGAACCCAAGACCTTCTTGCTGTGAGGCAGACATGCTAACCATTATGCCTCCATGCCACCCAGAAATAAATAAAATGTGAGGCTGTATATTGGCAACACTTAATTACAACAGTGCTTTTAATCCTAGAGAATCATGCACTAATCATTTTCTTCTAAGATACTCTCAGTAAATCATCCAGCCATCCATCCATCCATCCATTTTCCAACACTTATCCAAGGTCTGGTTGCAGAAGCAAGAAGTCTAGGAGGGAAACCCGGGCAGCTCATTCTGGGGTTCTCTGAGGTGTTCTCATACCAAATGGGATATATAACCCGTTCACTGAGTTATGGGTATAAGATGCCTGAACCACCTCAGCTGACTCCTCTTAATGCAGAGGAGCAGAGACTTGACCTCAAGCTCCCCCTGGATGTCCTCACCCTATATTTAAGGCTGAGGCCAGACACCCTGTGAAAAAACTCATTTCAGCCTTTCGTATTAGCGATCGCTTTCTTTTGGCATGGTAGTATAGTGGTTAGCATGACCATCTCAGAGCAAGAAGGTCCTGGGTTCGAATCCCAGACTCAGGTATTTTTGTATGGAGTTTACATGTTCTCCCCATGCTTGCGTGTTTCCTCCGGGTACTACTGTTTCCTCCCACAGTCCAATGCCATGCACATTAGGCTAACTGGCTCTTCCAAATTGTATGAGTGTGAGAGTGAATGGTTGTGTGAGTGCTGGCCTGTGATGGACTGGCGAGTTATTTAAAGTAAAGACTCTAGCTCTGAATATAAATGTAAAATAAATAATAAATAATTGCATCAGTTGGATATCGTTGTAAAAAATGTTTAATATGATTTCTTATAAACTAGAGCGATAGCGAATGCTAGCTACCTACGTCACTAATGTAACTGAACTGTATGATTGCTAGCTAAACTAGATGCCATTATTTCATAATACATTAGCAAGGATGAGGCTTAAATAAATCAGGCTTCAGCCATCAACTTGTCTTTCAGGAACCTGAAATCTTTCAGGAAGTCAATTTCCCATTTAAATAGTCTAAAATTGCATGCTATGGAAAACTAAATACTACAACCTAAACCAAATCTGGCTAATGAATGAAAGCCAATGATTCCATTTGCATTAATGCTAACTGATCTCCAGTAGATTAGATTCATTATTGCATATTTTGGCTGAAACACTCCTTTTCAAAGGAAAATGTTAATTCAGAGACTACACTGGCAGAATGATTGCCCTGTATCTACTTATATATTTATTTATTTTTTTTTTAAATCAAAAGCTCTATCATCTCTGGCTTTTTTTTTTTCATTGAGCCAAGCTCTAATGGATGTTTATATCGATTCCAGCAGACTAGTTTTTCTGGCAGCTGTGTGGGTGTTTACAATGGATGAGCGACCCTGTCACTTTCAAACCATCACCTTGATGATAAGTCCATCCTGATTGCGTTTCACAACCAGCATCGATATACGTTAGTGGACTTTATGAACTGTTGTTCCGGGATAGCTGTCACTCGGTGAGGGATTGAAATTCCGCTTAAATGGAATTCTGGAGGTGCTGCATAGATGACACACAGACAAGATGGAAAGTATGTTTCACTGAGCTCTTGCTTCCTGCCCATTACACTTTAAAAAAAAAAAGTCTCCTACTGAAGGTTCCTCCGCAAGGTTGGCGTTGACGTTCACAGCATCTTTTACTGCCTTCAGCTGGACATCCTTTACAGGGGAATCATCTCCCACTGCGCTGGATCCCGCAGTGACGCCATTCTTACCACTGTGCCTCGGCCTGTGGTAATGGTACTTTAAAGTGTGTCATTGTGTGTGGAACATAATGTGTAATGGGCACATGAATGGAACAAACAAAAAAAGCCCGTATACAAGGACAGCGTTAGTTGCATCAAATGTACCTATTGGGCTTGACTCATGAAGCTGGATATAAACAAATACATTCGAAAACCATTCAGGAGCAATTACACAAGAAATGGAATATTAATGGAGAGCCACTCAGTTCAGAAGCCACTCAGTTCTATGCGAGCCCGATTTTGTCAAAGTCTTCATTTGGACTCTGGGAGGAAACCCACACAAGCATGGGAGAACATGCAAACTCTTCACAGATTACACACGGGACTCGAATCCAGGACCTTGCTGTGAGGCGAACGTGCTAACCAGTACGCCACAGTGCCGCCCACAGATTACACTGAGCACATATATTTCCACTACACTCAAATTTCATTTAAACTGAGTGAAATACTGACAAAGAATTCATCTGTTCTTATGATTGAGCTGCATCACTGGAAGATTTACTACTCACAGCTCTCGCAATGAAAAGTTAAGGAAGACTGCGTTCATTCATACAGACTCTCATGGAATATGAGGCATTAGTGAAAGAATTTCAAAGTGGCGCATGGAAAATGAGTTAAAACAATTGTTTCCTTACCATAAATGTTGTACACCAGCCAAGACGTGTGATGTTTCAAATTACTGTCCAGTGAAAAACATTTATCTTCACTATTCTTTCTCATAGAATCTGAGTATGGCCATGGTCTTCTGTCGAATCATAGCATCTGACATCTAAAAGATCAAATATGTTCATTGGTTGCCAGATGTTCCATTGGCTATATATCTTTCCTCCATTCCAGTCTTATGTGAGGAAAAAGCAAAGCTGTTATTAATATAGTGAGTGGTTGAGTGGCTTTTTTTGTGTGTGGAAGTATATAAATGTGTTATTTAAAAGGAGAGGGGAAAAAAAAAACATTATTTGTGAACTGAGGGCTGTCATGTTTCCTGTGAACACCAGAATTTTCTGCCAACAACCACTTTCCCTTTTCAGCCATTCACTCATCAACATACTAATAACACTCACCTGCATCTAATTTACTAATCACGTCTTTATCTTAAAGACCTCTCAGGGTCTTAAAATATTGCATACAATTTTGGATTGTTGCCTCAAGCTGTTTTTTCCCCCTTTAAAATGAAACCCATTATCTATTAAACTGTGAATGTCTTTGTTCACGTCTGACAATAACACCTTTTGTAATGTGCAGTGTTTAACACAATATTTATTATATGGCAAAGACAGTACATGTAATCTGATCGGTTGACGAATAGACAGTGTATTGGTTTGCAAGATAGCTGTTAGCTGTTGTGCACTATCTGCGATGATCGTTAGCAGTTTCTACAAGAAGGAAAACAAGCTGAAAGCTACTTGTCATGAATGCTATGGAGACAGGATACATACACTAGATGAGGAGGTTATTGTAAACGGACAACCCAAGAGAACTGAAAACACAAGCAAGTTAGTATACTATGTAGCCAGCTATGCTATATGTAACAACTGCAAAATGAGTATGAGGCAAAGAAAACACTGTGAATATGGAATATATCAAACACTGGAAAACTAGAACACAACAAAGAAACCAAGGCTGATGCAGTGATGGCTGCTAAGAAGTGTAACACTCCACATATTGTCGAGAAATAGAATGCTTAAATTCACTTCCTGATTGCGCCCGTGAATGCTGCCCACTCTGGGAAATGCAATTCATTGGTGAATCAGAAGTGGCACTGTGACACTACCAAAGCCCTCACAGATATGCATGAAGACACTTTGTTCAGAATTTTTAAAATGCCATATAATAAACTGCTATTAACCTTGTTTGCTGTCTGTATTTTTCTGTACAGATCTCAGGGCAAAGATTTCTTCCTACAGACCTTGCGCTCGGTAAATAAGCAGTTTTTATTTTTAAAGGAAGTCAAGGAAAATGTTCACCCAACCTCGAAGTGCAGCATCATGTTAGGAAAAAAAAAAAAAAAAAAAGATCTTTGGCAATATATGGTATAGCCTGCAGCAAGTAATGTTCAACATGTTTGAATATATGAGACATATCACACATTTTGAATATCTACCGGTTCTTGAACCTTCTCCAGTCCCTAAAGCACATTGCTTGCACAGATGGCGAAGAAAACATCCAAAGCATCCTCCTTCTCTGAAAACTTTATACACTGAGCATTTTTTTCAACTGTGCATCCATTTTAGCTATTATTATTATTATTATTATTATTAAGATAAGATAAGAGATAAGAGATCTTTATTGTCAACGATGAATAATGAACAATGAAAATCAGTTTTCTGATCTAAAAAAAAAAAAAAAAAAACCACTTTTCATTTCAACCAGGAAGCACAGCTCATCTTAAAGTGACATGCATCATTCAAAGCATAAAATAAATAAAAAGCAAGCTGGTGATCGTATTCCTTCAGGTAGAACCTGCAGCATTACCAAAATGGGAACTTGAAGTGGCTGATGGCCCCACAGGTATGGATTCCACTGCCATCTTATAACTATTAAAATGGCTCCTCACTAGCTTTCAGAAGACCTTTGCAATCTATGGGCCATGAAATTGATAATTATAACTGATTTTCAAGTCCCCAGGTCACAGAACTATATATATA
>JBCNYH010000012.1:48958124-48971260 GCA_039654325.1 Tandanus tandanus
TATATATATATATATTTTAACAAGCAAACATACTACCCTCTTTAATACAGTGTCTACAGATAAAGGTACTTGAACAAAACCACAAGGAAGATTAGCTTTTCTGATTATTTATGAAACAAAAATATAATTCATTCTTTCATTCATTTGCCAAGCCACTTAGTTTAACTTGGGTTGTAGGATCTCAGCCAGTTTTGGGCGAAAGTGGGGTACACCCTGGACAGTTTGTCAATCCATCACAGAGCCAACACTCATAATCATTCATATTCACACCTAGGGGCAATTTGGAACATACAATTAAAATAATGTGCACGTCTTTGGACTGTGGGAGGAAACTAGAATACTTTGAGGAAACCTATGCAACCACTTGGAGAATGTGCAAACTTCACACAGAAATGCCCTTGCTGAGCCCTGAAGTCGAATCCAGGAGCTTCTTGCTGTGAGGCGGACGTACTAACCGATACACCACTGTGCCACCACAAAAATATCAGTTGATGTAATATTCTTCTGTGCAGAAAGTAAGTACACCCTTGGTCTCAGAACCAATGCCCCTGAGCAGAAATAACTTCTTGTAGACATTTTTGCATAATTATCCTCAGTGACTCGCATCGGCTTGTCCAACCCTTCAATTGCAAGATGTTTGAGGGGTTTGTTTAATGCATTGCCCTTTTTAAATAGTCCCAGAATAAGGTACAAATCTGGACATTGACAAGGCCATTTCAACATGGCTCAATCCGTTTTCATCCATTCCTTGGTGGATTTTCTAGTGTGCTTAGGATCATTATACTGTTAAAAGGTCTACCTCCAATTAAACTTCAATTTTCACGCAGATGACCTCACATCATTCTCCAGCACTCTTTGAGATAATGCAGGATCCAGAGTTAAATCTATAATTACAAGCTGCCCAATCACAGAGGGTGACATGTTTTCTTGTTCAAATATGATTTTGTGTTTGTTTGTTTTTTTAAAGTAAACCATGCGCATGGGATGTATTTATTTTTCACATGACTGTACGTGGGTGGCATGGTGGCATAGTGGGTAGCATGCCCGCCTCACAGCAAAAAGATTGTGGGCTCAGCAAGGACCTTTCTGTGTAATGTTTGCATGTTCTCCTATGCATGCGTGAGTTTTCTCTGGGTAATCCGTTTTTTCTCCCACAGTCCTAAGACATACACTTTAGGCTAACTGGCTGTTCCAAATTGCCCCTAGGTGAGAATAGCTGTGTATGTGTTGCTCTGCAATGGTCTGGTGAACTGTTCAGGGTGTACCCTGCCTTCGCCAAGTGTTGAGTGAGATAGGCTCCAGCCTCACTCAGATTCTAGTAAGTGAATGAGTGTATGAGATGATTGTACATGAGCTCACAGATAAGCATGACTGGGTATTGGATAGAGAGCTTGCATCCATACTACCCATAGAACATGGCCAACTTTCCTTTTTGACTCTCAGCCACAGATGTCTGTGGTATCATCAGGACTTAGATATAGGGTGAATGGTTCTCTGTTTCTCATCTTAGGAGCTGGAGACTGAACTTCTGGATAGACAAGGAACCCTTCAACTGAGAACACAGCCTTTTCATGCCTCCACTTTTTATTACTAATTCTCACTTTCTGATTAGTAGTTCTCTTTTCTTAGTGACTGCTTGGCTTTCTGTGGGAGGTCATTTCTGAGACCTTAAGGTTCCCTGCATGGGGTATGAGACACCATATCAATTTTGACCACAGCGAGGTACTTACTTTGGCTCAGTGCATAGTGCTCCAATTATATGCTCTAATATAGTTATTCTACCATGTTGGGGCAAAAACAACAAACCACAGGCAGCTGGGGAAAAAGTTATAGATTTGCAAGTTGTCTTAGTGGTCTTAGTGCCTGATTCCTTTCCCCTCATGCTAAAGAAAAACTCATAGCCAATTTTAAAGAACTACAATTCATGGTCTCCATAAGACACCTACAGGTCTCCAATCAATTTGAATGCTAATATAAATTGGATGAGCCCATGGACCTTGCGTACACACAGCCCTTAACCTCTTGATCACTGCTGATTAAACAGTTTTCTTCCTCCATGAAATACAGTAGAAACAGCAGCATATGGTCTGGAGTGGGCCTTGGAGGAGTTATGTTTAAACATCCCCCTGGAAACTCAGATGGGCTCTACATTAATTCAAGCCAAGCAGAACAGGGAAAATAGGAGTAAGGAAGAGGACGGGAAGGGGGGCATTCCACGGTTTCAACAAGCTAAATTCCAGCAGGTTTGCATGTGGAGAGCCTCAGAGCCGCTGCTCTGTATCCCCAGTATGTTTATTTAAAACAACATTATGATATAAGAAGTGTAGATTACGAAAACAGTTATTTGGTCAATGTTTTTAGTGTTAAGATAGATGGCTATATTTTTAACCCTGAAGAGAAATAAAACGTTTAATTTCTGGCTTTTTATTTTTATTTTTTATAGACATAGCTGCTACTTATTTACATTAGCTAATGATCCCCTGAAGGTTAGGGCCAAACGGTGAAGGTGAGAATTGGGTGCACAGCATTTTGACACGTGGCTCCATAGGAGCGAATGTGTTTGGGTAATGGAGATTAATCAGGATTAATGTTAACATTGGCACATGCTGCTGCGAGCACACATGTGACATTAATACAGTTAGCCACACTGTAAACACCTCACAGCACTTAAGCAGCCAACCACATATCCGGACAAAACCCAGGATCACATGACCCTTGTAACAGCTGCCAATCAAAGCCAGGCATGTAAACGTCAAAGGGAGGCTTTGGCACACATCAACTGCCAAGTAGAATATGCTTAACCCAACTGTAAGTGAATGCATAAAAGTTAACTGCAGCATACTCTGTAAATATTTGGGTAGTGAGTAAACGCGAAAAACACCATGTTCGTTACGAAACTGTCAACATACAGAAGGGTTGAAAATGTATATTATACACAGTAGTTTCAAGCTCTTACAGAAATAATTAATTGACTTTGGAAAACCTTTATGTAAATTATCTGCTGTCAAACTATAAATTACAGACTCATACATTATATTAAAAGTCCATGTTTCTTTCTCTATAAGCTCAGCCTAAGGTTGAGCTGACCTCAGAGCACAATCTAACCTGCAACCGCTGTAATAACACTGAACTGAACCTCTCGTGGTGAGGTTACAAGTCATTATTATGGTGCTTATAAGCTGAAAACACATTATTAAACCCAAAACAAGACATTAATTCATGCATTCATTCATTCATTTGCCAAACCGCTTAATCCTACAAGGAGAGGTGAAGGGCGAAGGCGAGGTACACCCTGAACAGCTCACCAGTCATTGTAGGGCCAACAAACACACAACCATTCGCACTCATACCTAGAGGCATTTTACATCAATAAACTAGCCTAATGTGCATGTCTTTGGACTGTGGGAGGAACCAAATTACCCAGAGGAAACCTACACAAACACGGGAAGAACATGCAAACTCCACAGAGAAACAAACTTGCCAAGCCAGGTAATCAAACCCAGGACCTTCTTGCTGTGAGGCAGACATGCTAACCACTACGCCAAGATGCCGCCCCAAAGTTTAACAGAAAAATTTAACAGAAAATTAGAAACCATAACAATACTGGAGTGTGACACGGGCACAGGAGTCAGTGAAGGTGAAACAGAGTTTTATTTGAAAATAAGACAAAATAAACACACATAATTAAAGCTCATGAACCTCCGTTAAGACTTGTGCAGGCAAAGTCCAAGGAGCAGAGGGGCCGAAGTCCAGAAGCTCCAACATACTCTGGCCTGGCATGGTTGTGGCAAGAATCACTAGGGGAAGACAGACAGACTGGAAAGCAAACAGATGTAACTCAATGATAAACAGACCAATTACCTACAGATGAGGCTGGCTTAAATAGGGAACAAGTAGAAAGAGCAGCCAATAAAATCCCCGGGAGATCACATGAACAGGTGAGAGCAGGAGCAGCGGTGAAAAATGAAACACAAAATCTGAAGTCATGGCGACATGGACTATTGGAAGTGCAGCGGAGGCTGCAGAGATGTGATAGATAAATTTAAAAACATAACAGCTAATTTGCACACTGCAGCCCTTCAGCAGCGAGGGTGTGATGTTTAGTAACTTTACTAACTTTTGATGTTTTTCTATGCCTCCATTCCAGCGATAGCCAGGGCCAGAGGCATTATATTTTAAAAGCGTATGTTCGTCTTTCAGTCTATCTATCCATCCATCCTGTGTATTCCTTTGAACATGATATCTCAAGAATACTTTGAAAGATTCTCTTCAAAATTTGCACATGTCTTCTTTGACTTTGTTCACTTTGATGAACTGAATACATTTTGGGGGTCATAGGTCAAGGTCAAGGAACCACTCAAGGACATATGGTAGTTCAGACTGTAATTCTAGTCTGATGTTGTTGTCATGTTTTTTCATATGTTGGGCTGTTTTTGGTTTTGCTGCTGTATTTTCTGTTATATTATTTGCTTGTTAATGCATTTTCCATTTGCAGGCCACCGAAATTCTCTTTTAGAAATTCAAATAGCATGTCTAGCAGCAGTGTTGTAATTACTAATGTCAAGCCTTTTTTTCTCCTTGTCTGATTTGTGTAGTGGGACTCACCCCACTTTCTTCCGCAGTGAATCTGCACTGATCCAGATGTCACCATGGGAATCACAACAAAGTTGTGCTTTTTCCACTGCTATTATTGACTGACTTTATTTTATTCTAAAACAACACAATTACCAAGCTGATTGATACCAACTGAGGCAGTTTTGCTTGTCTTGCCATGACACTTAAACTGCACACATCTGCATTAGGTTCAGTAATCTTTATCCCCATTGAGGCCAATGATTAGTGGGTTTGGTTTCGGCAAACTGAGAGCTTTGGTTGGAAAGTATGAACTTAAGGGAGATTTGTGTGTGCTGCATCGATTTTGGGTGACAGGATCCCACTCATCCAAAGAGGATGAAAAGGTTTGAGCTTGTTTTGGGTTGAACCTTTGGGTTGGCAACAGTGAAGAGGGTGTTAAGTCATCCATTTGGGTTTGTGTAATGGCTTGATGAGTCCCTTCCTCATTCTAATCAGACCCATATGTCTGACAAACTTTTTTAACTTCAGTGCATGTGTGTGCATGTTGCAGCACTTTAGATTTAAAATAACTAATATGTTCAGCATGCAAACTAATAAGCCAATGACCAAACCAATTAAAACACATACTCTTTTAGTAAAACAGATTTTTTTTTTAATCCTGAATATGAACAATAAGTTCATTTTCATTTAGGATACATCCATTACAATATAATTGTATCTCTAATTTAGCATTCAGCAAAGTTCACTACTTACAAAAATATGCTAGGGAAACATATACTATATTATTAAAAGTATATGTTCACTTGAACATCACTCCAAAATATGGTTCTTCCACAAACTTTCCACAAATTCAGAAGCTCACCATTGAACTTAAACTTTAAACCTGCTAGCAAGCTCTATGGCCACTCAGTGTGCCAAGGATGGAGTGGAGGAACTTCAGTATCGGGCACAGACGTTCCTCCACTTAGTCACTCAGTGTGCCAAGGATGAAGTGGAGAAACTTCAGTATCTGGCACAGATCCCTGACCTCAAGCCCACTGCTGAACAAATTTGGGATGAATTTGGACACTGATTGCTCTTCAGGCCTCATTACTCAACATTATACCTCATCTTACTAATGCTCTTGAGGTGGAATGAGCACAAATCCCCAAAACCACACTCCAAAATCTAAGGAAAAGCCTTCCCAGAAGAGTGAGGGTCATTATAACAGCAAAGATGGGAATATACTGTAATCTAAATGGAAACTTCAAAATGCACAGATGGGTTAATGTTTAGGTGTTCTCAAACCTTCGACCATTTGGGCTGTGTCCATTTATTCATTTTTTCAATTGCTGAACCATTTAATCTTACCAGGGCGGCAGGAAAGCTGGACCCTACCTCACAGTCCATCGCAGAGCCAACACACACAGCCATCCACACCTACACCAAGGTGCACTTTGGAACAGGCCATAAGCCTAATTTCCATGTCTTTGGACTGTGGGTGGAGCCCAGGACTCAAACCCAAGACCTTCTTGCTGTGAGGCAGTTGTACTTACCAGTATACCACCATGCCATCCAGCTATGTGCATATTAATACATTTTAAAATGAAAACTTTTTCTGTTGAGATGGTTGTTTTAGCCCCATATTGGAAATAATCTAAAATTGAAGCTGCACATGCTGTTATAAACAGAAAGCAGATTGTCTTCTCTGCAGTTTGTTTCTTTTGGAAAAGGGTCACGTGACATGAGTGTGATGAATCCGGGAAGGTATCATTGTGACAGATAAGACCCAATCAGGAAGAAAACATGGGCATCCGAGTAATTGTCTCCAAACGTGTCCATTTTAGTGGCTCAAAACTCCAAAGATGTACTAACACCGGGCTTAAACGTGGTAAAACTAAAGTAAAAAATAAAATGTCTTTATGTGGTTGTAGACATACTGTATCTCCATAAATGCCTATAGTTCCTGCATTAAGGTAGACTGAAGCCAACTTTCACACAAATAAATACCAGATTTATTGGGAGAAGTAATCAATACCAAATGACCCTTTCAAACAATATAAAAATCGACAATACTGAAGTCAACCTTAAAGTAACAGACTCAAGCAATTTCAGACAACAACTAGAATTGTATCTGACCACTAGATAATTATATTAAAGTGATTAATGTGTGTGCAATCAGGTAAATGTATTAAATTTATTTCTGTAACTTTTAACTTACAATGAATAAATCTAAAACTTAAAGATAAACCATCTCATAATTGGGGCAGTCATAGCCTAATGGTTGGTGAAGCGGCTTTTGGACCGAAAGGTCGCTGGTTGGAAAAATGTGTGGCAAGTCATCCAACCCCAACTGCTCTACGGGCACCCTCAATGTGTGTGGCAGCCCACTGCTTGTGTGTGCTTGTGCACTGTGTGTGCTTACTGTTTACGTGTGTGTGTGTGTGTGCTCACTTTGGATGGGTTAAATGCAAAGGCAATAATATTCCTTGCGAGATTAATACAGTATAGCAAAATCAAAAGCAAAAAAAAAGAGAAAATAATAAAAATATAATTTAAAGCACTTGTAGAGTTCTCAGCCTTCCTAAATTGACTCCAAAAGGCAAGTGCTAGACCTAAATGTAATATTTCAAAAAATGTGCTCCCCTCCTAATATAATCATTATGATCAGCAGGATATAAAAATCTGTTTCGGGATGATCATTCTCAACCTGATAACACAGAACACCTGGACAGCAGTATTATTAGAAATTTTCTTTCGAGTGTTGGATCTTAATCAAGACACTTTTGATCAGCTGAGGTTGTCTCACTCACACAGAGAGCATGCTCTTGACTCTGGAATGCGGCTCCTGTCTCCAATCAGCTCATATTCAATTTGCATGATTGCCCCTGATTGGCCAAAGCCCAAATTATTTTTATTTCCTTTATTATGAACTATATAGATTCCTGACATACCTATTATTGTCAAAACAGACCACCATCGCTCATTATCTAAACCACTGTCTAGCTTAATGTGAGTGTGTGGGTAGGCTTGTTGTAAAGAAGTATGATATATTGCTAAGACTTTCTCTTGCATATTTCACTTTCTCAGGGAAATCTACTGCTACTTTTTAGCACCATCTACAAGTAGCTTGGCTTTTAAACAAACTACAGATTTGTTCAGGATTGGCGACTCCAGCAAATTCAGCCAAAGAACAGACTGTTTGATATGAAAACAAGCTTCCAAGAAACCTAATAAAAATGCAGGTAACCCTTGCAACTGTCTGCCATCAGAAAGATTGAACAAATTTGGGAGGCACACCAGCAAATAGCCTTTGCTGTCCAAAAGGACACGAGAGCAAGATTACAGTTGCCAGTAAGCATACAGATAAAGATTAGACCCTTTGGAATAATATGCTCTGGGCAAATGAATCAAAGAAAGAGTTTTTTTGGCCACAGCTACAGCATACATGTGATTAGCAGAAAAACCACATATCGCCTGTGAAGCGTTGTGGTGGAAATGTTAGGGTTTGGGGTTGATTCACTATCTCAGAGACTGGGCAGCTTGCAGTTATTGATTCAGCTAGGAGTTCTTCATCATATCACAGAATGCCTGAAGATAATATGAGGCCACCTCTCCAAAAGTGGATGTTGAACTGGAGTTGGAACTTTGAAAGGGTTATGGTCCTAAACACACAAGCAAATTCACCAGCGTATGGCTCAAAGAAAAAATGGCATTATGGAATGCGTTATTTAAAGGCCACCTTTGAACACTAAGGTTCACATCATTAGATATTGAAAACATAAGGTTAAACGCAACAAAGACTTTAGTTAAAATGATCTGTGCTTTGCTCTAAAACACAGATGAGTAATTAAGACACCTTTCTTTATTTGTAATTGATACAGAATTAAATATTTAAATTTTATATTATACTAATGAAGTGAGGAATAATGCTCATAAATTTTACCATACACCCTACCCCTAATGAAGGAGGATAAAACCCAAACTTAATAAAAGATTGCATGAGTAGTATATGTCTATGCACATCAAAATGTGCTGTTGTTATTACAACCCTCTTTGTGGAAAAAATTCATTCATTTATTCATTTTCTGAACCGCTTAATGCTAATTAGGGTCACGGGGAGGCTGGCGCTCATATCAACCAACTGTGGGCAAGGGCAGAGTACACCCTGGACAGCTCGCCAGGCCATCGCAGGGCAAAACCATACTGACAGCAACTCAATGGCCTACTCTTTACAAACGACAGCAATGGTTCTTTTACATGCCTCTCACTATAGACAGTGAGAGACATGGCTGGCCTTTGATAACCCAGTTAGCTGCAATGGGAGGACAGCAGTGACAACTCGGTGATAGGGGGGCTTAAACCCCCGACCTTCGGCTCAGTAAGCAAGTACCCTACCACCGGGCCACCACTGCCCAGACCTTCTTCATGGAAAAAAATAACATGTAGTAAATTCCCACACAGGGGGTTGCCATTATACTGCAAAAAAATGGGCTGGGAGTGATATTGAAGGAATTGTTCTTTGAAAGTGTGTGCATTAAATGTATGTATATAATGTACCCGCCAAAGGTTTAGACACAATTTCTTTATGTTTATAAGAACAAGGGTAGTCACTAAACCAGAACTTGTATACTAAAATCAGCAAACAGCAAAAGTTCCATATTATTCAGTATATATGACATTTTATTAATATTAATTGGGCGTAAATAAGAGGAATAACATCAGACAAGTTGGATGTTGCCCAAATTCATGATTCTCCAAATTCGGTGTTAAATGACCATCCCATTGCAATGCAAACATTGACTGTAGGAAGTTTTCAGAGTGATCAATACACAGATTGCAGCATGACTCCAGGAGAAGGAAAAAACTGAACCTGGTGAGAGAACAATTGTGTTGATAACAGCAGCTATAACACACAGTAAGAGTCAAAGGTATGGACACACCTTTTAATTCATTTAGAACAAGTAGATGTGCCAGACTTTTGACCACCTCTTGAATTTTTGATAGTTAATGCTAGCTGAACAAAAATGAAATTTGCTTTAGAAAATATATTTTTTATGTTTATTTTTTACAGTGATGTCACAGTAACTCATATATCTAAGTCTTGTGAATAAATTTGTTTAAATTGAGAATACATTTTTGTCCTCATATTGTGTCCAATTATATAATAACGTGGCATACTTTTAAAGCTAAGAGCACCCTCTATTTGTATATGGGCATGACTCAAAAAGTCAGATTAAGTGCATTAAGACTCATTTTGTGGTGATGGCCACATATATTGTAGTATAATTATAATAACTGTTGAATCACTTTTGACATGTTGGTTCAAAGTGGGGATTGCTGGGCTTGGTGGAGGTTTGCATTCGTTGAGTGTTCTTGTTCATTTATATATTGGCTGTGCAAATTCAAATGTTGCAGTTTTTTCCTCTGTTTTTTTTCCCTTAAAAAGTAACTTAACCTGGATAAGTGCATTTTTGAAGAAAATATGCAATCGTTTATGGGGGAAAAAAGATGTGTCTGGCTTATTGCTAAATATGCATGTGCATGTTTGGCAGATTAATGTGCATGTTTGGCAGATTAATGTGAATGTTTGGCCAGTTGGTCTGAGCTATGAAATTAAGTTTGATGGCTGTTGGATAAATCATGTCTGAGCTTTACAGCCTAGTTTCTGATGGCCAGTGTATTTATGTGGGGCCAAAATGTATTGTTGCCAGTGGGTGAATAAGGGATGAATGAGAAGAGTAAGAAAAAAGATTACTGCTATCAACAGCTGATTTTATTTATGTGTTGGGAGAGTTGGGTAAGTAGTAAGGTGTTCTATTAGGTTTGGTGGCTCTTTGATAAAGTGTGACCAAGCAGGGAAAAAAAGACAAAAAAAATAGAGAAATATGAGAATTTGTAGGCATGTCAAAAAGCTGTGTACAATTGTTAGCAATTAGCATTAAAAAAAATAGCTAATCTGCATAAAAAATAGCTTCAAAGTAGCTATATACTTTCTTTTATTAGGATGTGATATAATATATATGAAATTGTAATAAGGTTACAATTTCATATAATTACTTTACATCATGTAAAGTGTGACACATAGCTCCTTTAATGCAGTAACTTTAAATCATGAGAAGTTTGTACCATGACAAATTGCAATCACAAATTCACACTAGTGGCGGCATTCTGGGTTATAAGAGCCCACACGACTACAGAAAATAAAAAGCTTTTACTTGTTTTGTGTTGTCTTTTATGTTAGCCCAATTCCAAACAAGTTCTGGCACTGTGTAAAATGTTAATAAAAACAGACTGCAATGATTAGCAAAGCTCATAAACCTTCATTTTATTCACATAAAACCTAGGAAATATATTACATTTTGAAAGTGAGAAATCGAAAATAGAATGGTTTTTAATCACATTTTACAATCTCATGAAAAATATTGGCTCATTTCAAATTTGTTTGCAGCAAAAGGTCTCAGAATAGTTGGGAAGGGATGACAAAAGGCTGGTAAGTAAGTAAGTGATACTAAAACGAAACAGCTGGATGAACATTTAGCAAATAATATAGTTAACTGTCAACAAGTCAGTAAAGATTAGGTATAAGAAGAACATCTGGGTAAAGTCTCACCAATCTATAAAAACTGCATCTATAACTTGGGGAACAATTTCAGAATATTATTTTTTTTAGCAAACTGTGAAGACTTTGAATATCATATCATCTACAGTACATGATATCATCAAAAGATTCAGAGAATCTGGAGAAATCTCTGTAAGCACGGGACAAGGTCAAAATACAATATTAATTTCAAAATCACTTTTGGATGCCCATGATCTTAAGACTCTCTGTTGGTGCTGCATTAAAAATAGTTTGTTGTGCTATCCACAAATACAGGTTAAAGATCTATCATGCAAAGAGGAAGCCACATGTGAATATGATTGTATTGTATTTTAATGTTTGCTTGATATGTCATTTTTCATTATTTTTGTTCATACAGCTCATATATGAACCTTTTCATATAATCATCTTTCAAGATTTGGACAAAGAAACACAAATAAAGTACATAAATTAAATAAAATTTACAATGTACAACTTAAATGAGCCAAATCCAATCTAAATATGCAGGCATTTGATGTAGTGTTATCTATTTGTAATAACATACCATCCTTTCTAGCTATGTTGTCTTGTATTATTTAACTTGTAATTATGCATTATATTACAAACACTTTATATATCCTGGGACTTAATATTTTAAAACTTTATCTTTGATAACAACATATATATCTATATTGGTTTTACCGGAAGAAAATACAGGCCATTCATAAACTTTTGAACTTTCCAGGGATTAAAATCATACATTCAAGTGCTCTATAACAACCAGGATGTTCCAGTGGGCTGCCAGAGTAAAACGCCTATGCCATACGGACATCTTTCAGTGGGTGTCAAAAAAAAAGCAGATAATGTACAGCTTGTACAAAAGAACATCTGCTACAGCAAAAGAGGCATCGATGAAGAAGTGTAAATAAAAGCCCAGGGGCCTATAAAAACATCTTGTACTTTCTGCAGGTTTATTAACTTATCATCTACCAACAGTCACATGTTCTAATACAGCTTGTATAGTTGTCAGAAAACTTCTAGAAAACATGCAGATCTCGTGAAACACTTTAAATTTCTGCTTTTTAAAACTTTACAAGGTCTCTGACATGCATTTTACCATAAATACTCTACTGAATATATTTATTTTGATAGAAACATAAGGATTCTGTACTGGAGATTAAGCCTCTCATAATTCCAATAACCAAAGCTGAGAAAACAAAGCCAAACCCTAAACAAGCAACATCACTTGACTAATACCAACATCACTTGGGGCCAGCCATGGCCTAATTGTTAGAGAAACAGCTTTGGGACCAAAAGGTCGCTGTTTTGATTCCCAAACCAACAGGAAAAATGTGTGGTGGTGGGGGAGTGAGTGGTAACTTCCCTTCCTCCACATTCATGACTGAAGTGCCCTTGAGCAAAACACCTAACCCTCAACTGCTCTCCGGGCACCACAGTGTGCGCCAGCCCACTGCTCCGAGTGTGTGTGCTCACTTTAGATGGGTTAAATGCAGAAGTCAAAGTTTCCCTTGCAGAATTAATACAGAATAAAATAAATAAACAAAAAATAAAAGAAATAGGTATAGTATAGTGAGGGTTCACTTTAACAAAAATAGTTTAAAAGTTTATTATACTTAGGAATATAGACTCGCAACCTGTTCAGGATGTACCCTGCCTTTCACTCCACGTCAGCTAGGATTTCTCCAGTTTTCCCTTCATCCCTGGTGGATAATTGGCATAGATAATATATGGATTGTTCAATTAATTGGTTAAAGACATGGAAATCACCAACACACTGTAATTTCACAGAGAGTATAAGTATTAGGAACTAGTAAACCATTAAAATTTTATATTAATACCTACCCACTAGCTAGCTCTTTACTATCATACGAAAGCTACCATCCAGGGAGAGTAAAGACAAACATCCTTGTGTGTATCCTGCATGATGTGAAGCCACTAGATATTTGTTTATATATACTTTATATATATATATATATATATA
>JBCNYH010000012.1:49016234-49031453 GCA_039654325.1 Tandanus tandanus
TTAGGCTGCTGCCCCCGCGACCCGACCCCGGAAGAAGCGGAAGAAAATGAATGAATGAATGAATGAATGAATGAATGAATGAAAATTACATACCCTCACAATTTATCACAGGCACTCGAGCAGGCTTCATCCTCATTATTATGCGTTACAATTGAAAAGTAAAACATAAAAATCCTATTTTAGCTGGATTTTCTTGTGCTCCCCATACTATACACCAAAACACATTTTTGGGAGTGATGTTTTATTTTGTTTCTGAAAGATTATGGCCATCACACACAGAGCTTTAATCTGGCTGTAAGCAGAGGGCTAACTGGCTAACTTTCATGCCTCAGTTTCATGCTTAACATTTGTAAATATAAACTATTAAAAAAAAAAAACCTTCTTTTTGTTTCTTTTCCTGTTTCCTCTAGTCTACAAAGAGCAATTCATTTTTTTACTTTACTTTTGTTTCAGAACAGACGCCATTAGCGTACCGAGTCTTTGCCCAGAGTCTTCAGCTTGGTTTCAGCTTCTCGGACGCTATACAGAAGAAACCAGTGAGAACCTTGGGATGACATGGAGCTTTAATGCAGGCCAAAGCACAGAGTTCACCTCACCTGCCTCCATGTCTTGATTAAAATGTGTAAATATAAAATTCCAGATGAAGTTAGTTTTATTGTGTTTTCCATAAATACATTTACCTTTGGTAGTATAATAATTATTTTACTATAATTATGCACCTCTGGCTCAGAGGATGTCACAAAAATGAATATTCCTCTCCGCATTCCGTCTCTGGGAAAATTGGTGCCTTCAGAGTATAATTTTTACTTATTCACCTTGCAATCTCCGGATAATGCTTGAACCAAAAATGCTTCAGAAATCCTAGAAATTCAACGAAATATAATCCCCCCAAATACGAAGAAAGCTATACAATATTAAAAAAAAATAATAAAGCAATTTATTTTGAACCAATGAGTTCAAAAAAATGCTATATAGGAGCACATGCTCACTATCAGATTTAAAAATGAATAAATAAACCATAAAATTTGTGCTTAGTTTTGTGGTGATTGCGTCACTGTTGGGTTAGTTTTGTTTTCTTGTGTGGAGTCTCTTTCTGTTTTTTCAAAGAGATGGGGTGGCTCCTGGCAGCACGGGCTCCACTCGCACCTGCACACCTGCTCCGGATTTCCAGCAATCACCACCGGCATTTAAGCCCTGCGGGGAGGCTTCTCTGGCGCCAGAGTATTCTCGGCCCGTTCTCTCTAGAACCGCTTGTGTAGAATCTGTATTGTGTTTTTTCATACCGGTGATTGATGACTGTTGTCTTCCCTTCCTTCCAGTGCCTCCTCGAGCTTCCGCCCCATCTCTGCTACGCGGCTGTACTCTCTTCCGGGATTACTTGCCCAGCGCTTCCGCCCCACCTCTGCGACACGTACACACTCTCTTCTGGGATTGTTCATCCAGCGCTTCTGCCCCATCTCCACGGATTACCCCCTCAACTCCCGGGTCCCTGGTTCCCTCTGCTCCCCTATCCAAACTCAATAAATACCTTTAACTTTCTTTTCGCCTCCGGGTGTGCTTATGGGTTCATACATTACATCTGGTTTCGAACCATAACACAATAATGACAATAATTAACAATGCCTGTTAAGGCAGCCCTTTCCTTTGAACGGCACGACAAGATATTACAAGGCATTATGGAATCCCTTCAGAACCTACACCAACAGGTTGCCCTCATTGCCTCCCAAACTCACCAGGCGACTCACCAGCCCAACCTCTCCGGTCCTAACCCATCTGTAAGTAACCCCCCTGAACCAACTCTCCTCTCCTATAACCCCCCCAACACACAAGGATTCCTTTGTTTCCCCCCCCTGGAGCCATACTCCGGGGATTTAGGTTTATGTGGACAGTTTTTATTGAAGTGCGGCTTAGTTTTTGACCTGCAGCCCTCGAACTATCCCATGAATAAAGCTAAGATCGCATATGTGATAAACTCATTACGGGGCAAGGCTGCAAAGTGGGCAACCGCACTTTGGGGCAATGCTTCCCCAGTGCTTTCTTCTTTTGATTTCTTTTCCTGAGAGTTAAGGAAGGTGTTCGATCATCCTGTTAAGGGTCAGGAGGCTACCAGGCAGCTATTAGCAATAACTCAGGGATCCCAGTCGGTGGCCTCTTATTCTATTGAGTTCCGCATCCTGGCTAACGTGTGTGGGTGGGACGAATCCGCGTTGATGGGGATCTTCATGAAGGGACTCTCCGAACAAATGAAGGACGAATTAGCCTCCAGCGATAAACCCTCCTCTCTTGAAGAACTAATTTCCCTAGCGATCAAGCTTGACAACCGGCTGAGTGAGAGAGACCGAGAGCGAGAGTGACTCGGCCCTGTAAGTTGGCTCTCCCCCCTGGTTCGTCCCCTAGTAGGGGAGTGCAAGCTCCTTCTCCCGGTCCTGCCCCCACGGTCTCTTTATCCCCCCCTGCGGTATTGGAGGAGCCCATGCAGCTAGGCAGAGCTCGTCTGGATCCCCAGGCATGCCGGAGAAGAGCAACAAACAAATTGTGCATTTACTGTGGTCTACCTGGACACTTCATGGCCTCCTGCCCCTCCACACCAAAAGAGAAGGCTCATCAGTGACAGAGAGCACAATGGTGAGCCAGACCTCTTCCCCCCCAAGCTCTCCCCCTCGCATGTCTTTTCCTGCTAGGCTCCTCTGGGATCACAACACCGCCCCCATTCGCGTGCTGATCGACTTGGGAGCCCACAACAACTTCATCCATGAAGGAGTGAGTAGACAACTACAATTACCCCTCAAGCCTCTTGCCTCTCCCAAGAAGGTTTATGCTCTGGATGGCCACCTTATTTCCCTGGTTACCCACCAAACAGCGCCTGTCACCCTCATCATCTCCGGTAATCACCGAGAGACCATTCAGCTATTCGTCATCTGTTCACCTGCCTCCCCACTAGTCCTCGGATATCCCTGGCTCCAGATACATAACCCCAACCTAGACTGGAGGAACGCCGCTATCACCAGCTGGAGCCTTCATTGCCACTCACATTGTCTCCTGTCGGCCCTCCCTCCCTAGGAAGGTCTCAAACCACCTCCTGTACCTCCTGACCTGTCTAAGATCCCTCTTGCGTACCGCGACCTTGCCCCGGTCTTCAGTAAGGACAGGGCACTATCCTTACCTCCCCACTGCCCTTATGACTGTGGCATTGACCTGCTTCCTGGGCCCCCCCTACCCTCTAGCCGCTTGTACAATCTGTCCCGTCCACAGAAAGAGGCCATGGAGACGTACATCAAGGACTCCCTAGCCACTGGACTCATTCGACCTTCTTCCTCACCCCTGGGGACTGTTTTTTTCTTTGTGAAGAAGAAGGACTCATCTCTGCATCCTTGCATTGATTTTAGAGGGCTCAATGCGATCACAGTAAAAAACAAGTCACCTCTCCCTCTCATCGATCCCTCCTTCGAGCCCCTCTGTCACACAGAGATCTTTACCAAATTAGACCTATGTAATGCCTACCACCTCATCCGCATCAGAGAGGGGGATGAATGGAAGGCCGCCTTCAACACCCCCCTTGGTCACTTCGAGTATCTGGTTATGCTGTTTGGTCTCACTAACGCCCCAGCCGTATTCCAAACCCTCCAGCCGTATTCCAAACCCTCATGAATGACGTCCTGCGAGACATGCTCAACCGATTCGTATTTGTTTATCTCGATGACATTCTCATCTTCTCGTGCTCCCTCGAGGAACATCAGCAACATGTTCGCCTGGTCCTCCAACGCCATCTAGAGAATCGTCTGTTCGTCAAACTCGAGAAATGCGAATTTCACTCCACCTCGGTCAGCTTCCTGGGATACATAATTGCCAAGGGGCAGCTCCAACCAGACCCCTCCAAGATCCAAGCTGTCACTGATTGGCCCACCCCCACCACTCGTAAGGAACTACAACACTTTCTTGGCTTTGCCAATTTTCATTGCCGCTTCATCAGGGACTACAGCAAGGTAGCCAGCCCCCTCACACGTCTCACCTCCACCCGTTCCCCTTTCCAGTGGACACCGGAGGCTTCCATCGCTTTCTCACGGCTCAAGTCTCTCTTCACCAGGGCTCCCATCCTCAAACACCCAGACCCTACCCTCCAGTTCATTGTGGAGGTGGACACTTCCGATATGGGGGCCGGAGCTGTCCTCTCACAATGCAACCCGGAGACCAATAAAGTCCACCCATGTGCCTTCTTCTCCCGCTGTTTCTCCCCAGCCGAAAGGATCTATGACATGGGAAATAGAGAGTTGCTGGCCATCGTTTGGAAACAGAGAGTTGCTGATGCCCTCTCTCGCCTCTATTCCCCCCCGTCTAGTTCAGAGGAACCGGACCCGATCATTCCCCCTTCCTGCATTGTTGGAGCAGCCTCGTGGGAGATTGAGCAAATAGGGCGCAGGAAGACCAACCCGACCCCAAGACCGGACCCCCCTAATCGTCTCTTTGTTCTGGATTCTGCCCGCTCCAAGGTACTCCAGTGGGAGCATTCCTCCAAGCTGTCCTGTCATCCTGGAATAATCCGCACCCTCCTCTTCCTCAAGCAGCACTTCTGGTGGCCTAGTATGGCCAAAGACACTCGGGAGTTCGTCTTGGCCTGCTCTGTCTGCGCCAGAGGCAAGGCCTCCCATCAACCCCCCGCTGGTCTGCTGCACCCCTTACCCATCCCCAGCCGCCCCTGGTCCCACATCGCCATGGACCTTGTCACCGGTCTACCACCCTCCGAGGGTAATACTGTCATTCTCACTATCATTGATCGCTTCTCCAAGTCCGTGCATTATGTGGCTCTTCCTAAACTGCCCTCTGCTATTGAGACTGCCAATCTCCTTGTCCTCCACGTGTTCAAGCTACATGGCATTCCCAGGGATATTGTCTCCGACAGAGGTCCCAGTTCTCGTCCCTGGTGTGGAAAGAGTTCTGTAAGGCAGTGGGCGCGACAGCCAGCCTCTCTTCTGGGTATCACCCGCAGACCAATGGTCAGACAGAACGGCCAATCAGGACCTGGAGACTGCTCTCCATTGCGTTGCCACCCACCACACTGCTTCATGAAGTTTTCACCTCCCATGGATCCAGTACGCTCACAACTCCCTCACCAGTTTGGCCACAGGTATGTCCCCATTCATGGCGTGTTACGGTTTTCAAACCCCTCTCTTTCCTGATCAAGAACAGGAGGTGGCAGATCCATCAGTCAAGGAATACCTGAGACGGGTGCGAGAAGTGTGGAGGAACGTTCAAGCAGCTCTCACTCGATCGGCTGAGAGAAACAAGCGGCTAGCCGACCTTCATCGCTCCCCTGCTCCTGAGTACAAACCGGGACAATGGTGTGGCTCTCCTCCCATGATCTCCCCCTCCAAACCGAATCACGTGAGCTCACTCCACGTTTTATTGGACCGTTTCCCATTGTTAAAGTCCTCAACCCCACTTCTGTTAAATTAAAGCTCCTGGACTCCCTCAACATCCACCCCACCTTCCACGTGTCCCTTCTCATGCCGGTGTCCTCCAGTGACCTCAGCCCTCCGGCCGTACCCCTTCCGCCCCCCCGGATCATCGAAGGCCACCCTGCCTTCACAGTATCCAAAATTTTGGACGTCCGGCTCCGAGGACGGGGTTTTCAATATCTAGTGGATTGTGAGGGTTATGGTCCGGAGGAGCGATCCTGGATATCACAAAAACTCATTCTAAAAGAGTCTTTACTGAGCGATTTTTATTTGGAGCACCCGGATAAGCCTGGAAGAACGCCAGGAGGTGTCCGTTGAGGGGGAGGTACTGTGGTGACTGCGTCACTGTTGGGTTAGTTTTGTTTTTGTTTTCTTGTGTGAAGTCTCTTTCTGTTTTTTCACAGAGATGGGGCGGCTCCCGGCGGCACGGGCTCCACTCGCACCTGCACACCTGCTCCGGATTTCCGGGATTGTTCATCCAGCGCTTCTGCCCCATCTCCACGGATTACCCCCTCACCTCCCGGGTCTCTGGTTCCCTCTGCTTCCCCTCTCCAAACTCAATAAATACGTTTAACTTTCTTTTTGCCTCCGGGTGTGCTTTTGGGTTCATACATTACATCTGGTTTTGACCATAACAATTTTCATGTTATTATGTTCCTGCATAGTACATATTAAAAAATGTATTTGCCTAAAGCTTAGTAGATCTCACTGAATAGTAAATGTAAAAGAACATCTTTGAGAATGTTCAATGATATCCTTGATACACCTTGCTTTTGGCAAATACTTTTTTTTCCCCTTCATTATCCTAATACCAATCCCAGCCACTTTCTCACTTCTTAGTGTTTGTACCTGGCCACAAACTTATGACAATACTTTCTATGATGTCTATATTAATACATGATTAGAGTATATGTAATTCTTTATGAGGTGCGACAATTAATACTTATTCTAATACTATAATATATTAATTATATTAATTATATAATACTATAATTTACTATAATAAATTTAATATTAGATTACATAGTAACATACAATGTGCAGTGAAATACCTTTTATGATAGACAGACGGATGGACAGAGTAGTTCCTATATACCCCTCCACCTTAATTTAATATAAAAACACCTATTAGACATATGAAACAACATTGCAATAACCTTGTAGGACCTTTGCAAGCTGTGGTTACAATCCATTCTCTGTTTCCAAGCTCAGGACATAAGTTCAGAAGTTTAGCTCAGATCCGCAGTGTTTCGGACATGGCATTCTTCCTCCAGACTCTGGGACCTTGGTTTCCAAATGAAATGCAAAATTAGCTCTCATCAGAAAAGAGAACTTTGGACCACTGAGCAACAGGCCAGTTCTTTTTTCTTTAGCCCAGGAAAGACGCTTCTGACACTGTTTGATGTTCAGGTGCGACTTGACAAGAAGAATACGACATTTGAAGCCCATGTCCAAAAGCTCCCCCCACACTTTTGAATGGCCTTTTCCTGACAATCTTCTCCAGGCTGCAGTCATCCCTGCTGCTTGTGCAGCTTTTTCTTCCACACTTTTCCCTTACTCTTAACCTTCTATTAATGTGCTTTGATATAGCACTTTGAGAACATCCAACTTCTTTTGCAATCCATGTGAAGGGTGTCTATGATGGTTTTCTGCACAACTGTCAGGTCAGCAGTCTTACCCATGATTGTGAATTCTACTGAACCAGACTAAGAGACCATTTAAAGGCTCAGGAACCCTTTGCAGGTGTTTTGTATTAATTAGCTGATTAGAGTGTGACACTTTGAACCAACAATATTGAACCTTTTCACAATATTCTAATTTTCTGAGATTTTGGATTTGTGGTTTTCATAAGCTGTAAGCCATAATCATCAACATTAAAACAAATAAAGGCTTGAAATATTCCACTTTGCATGTAATGAGTTTATATAATATATTAGTTTCACCTTTTAAGCTGAATTACTGAAATAAATGAACTTTTGCACGATATTCTAATTTCTCGAGTTTCACCTGTATGTATTGTCATGGCGAAAAGAGTCCAGTTCACGACGCAAGAGATTCAAATCCATTTTCAGCTGTTTATTTAGCCTTTAGGAAAAGAAAAGCATACAATCAATCACACAGATGAAATTGTTCCAAGAGAAAAATCTCTGGACCAAGAATGACCAATGCAATCGTCTTCTATAATGCTCATTCCACTCTGATTGGTCTATCATGACATTATGTCTCAACGTGACCTTGTTCTGATTGGTCCCTGATGACCTCATATCTCAACAAGTCTCGACATGTCTTAACATATCCCAAGTCTCAACCTGTCCCGTGCTGACCTTGAAGGCTTGACGCCCCCCTTCGCTTAGGACGGCCATTTTGTTTATTTTCAAGGTCCGACATTTTCTTCCAAAGTTCTGTGTGGGATTCAAGGACAGTCAAGCAGTACTCGTACAGAGTAGAAAGGGCCCTATATAAAATAATAAAATAATCTTACACACACTTAAGTGAATAATAAAATAATCTTAAACACACTTCAGTGAATAAACTTCTCATACAATAGTCACAAAAATCATCCAATAATCAAATAGTACATTAAATCATACAATTTCTGTTCTATAGGTATAATCATTAAAAATTTAAATATATATTTCAATACAGATGACATCATTGGATAGTTCCCCATTTCAGGATTACTAATGTCTTTAAATATAGGAAATATGATCACTCATTCCAAAGATATTGCAATTTCTGTATTCATATTCATATTGATGCTGTTAATGATCAATAATTAATGCCAGTACATGATCGGGAAGTCCAGCAATTTGCATAAAATTTATGGAGGACCAAATATATGACATTATGACATTTCAGACCGGCAGGCCATAGGCCTTCCACAGTTCATGGGTCCAAAACCCACAGCACCCCCAGTGCAGCCTGATACCCCGATTTCTTCCACTACAGTATCTATCTATTGTATAATATCAATGTATCATCTGTCGTCCTAGACAAAACTGCCACCCACTTTTAAGACTCCCTGAACATTGCAGAAAGCTGTTTAGTAAAACAGAAAGTTGTGTTTAGTAAAATAAAAAAAGATCTTATTCTTGAAAATTCAAACATAGGTTTTTACCATTAAATACTTTAATTCCATATTTTGTTGCTTTTCATGTCATGGATGAATCGGAAATGGCACTAGCGGTATAGCATGTTAACCACAGCACTAACTGTTGCTATCCTATCTCGCTAGCAACATAACTGTTGTATTGTGAAGAAAAGGATGCATTCAAATACATTAACTGCAAGCACAGCTTTATTGTTATTATTATTATTATTAGTAGTAGTAGTAGTAGTAGTAGTAGTAGTATTACTATTATTATTTTTATTATTAGTATTATTATTATAAAAATATACATACAAGTTACATTTACCAGAGTACATATAGCTAACCTGACTATTCTTTCTCTCTGCTCCTTCAAAATCTTATTGCAAGTAGTTCCACCTAGTGACAAGGATAATAATAATAATTATCCATATCATACTTCGCTTCATTCAATAATAACTCCTTATTATCTCATCTTCAAAACATCTGAGCCAGATTATCTTGCTTCATGCACATTGTGAGGTGGTTTACTGAAACGGTGTAAACTTTAATCAAAATCCATCACACAGTTTAGGAGGAATTGCGCTTATGAGCTTTATTTGCTGGTGGGGAGAATAACATACATAAATTATGTTAACATTATCAGTAGGGGATAGATGGCGGAAAAAGTAGGGTCCATACAGAATAAAGTGCAGATATGAGCAGAATAATGCTGTGCAACATCAAGCTGAGGTAACAGCAGCAACAAGTTGCCATGAAAGATAGATGTAGTTGAAAAAGCTAACATGTATAGTTTAAATGATCTAATCTAATAGAAAATATATGTGGTCATTATGGTGGCATAGTGGTTAGCAGGTTCGCCTCACAGCAAGAAGGTTCTGGGTTTGAGTCCCAGGCATGTCAAGGGCATTTCTGGGTGACGTTTGCATGTTCTCCCTGTGCTTGTGTAGGTTTCTCCAGGTACTTTGGGTTCCTCCCACAGTCCAAAGACACACATTAGGCGAATTGGCTGTTTTCAAATTGGCCCTAGGTGTGAGTGTGAGTGTGAAGGGTTGTGTTGGTCATGTGATGACCTGGGGAGCTGTTTAGGTGTATCATGTCTTCACCCAGTGTTGGCTGTGAAAGACTTCGCAGCATCCCAGGAACCCTAATAGCTGCTTGGCAAATTATTGAATAAATAAAATCATGATATAATTATAAAATGATAATATTTTAAATACTAATGTGCTTTATTTAATATAGTTCCTTGCAATACTGATACACTTCTGTATTTTCAATTCAGAAATATCTTATTTCCTATTTTTTCTTCGTCTTTATAGTACCGCATATGAGAGATGCTTTACATAATCTTAGAAGAATAATAAGATGATAACATGAATATATGAGAGGTTTGGCCATGCAGGAGAGGGAAGTAACTCACTTGTTTTATAAACATTGTATAACATTAAATGAACATATAAATGGTTAAAAAGCACAATGTATAATTTATTCTTAATTCTAATTTGGGTTGCGGGGAGGCTGGCACCTCTGTGACTGTGGGAGGAAACCTGAGTACGGAGTGGAAGAAATCCACACAAGCACAGGCAAACTCCACACAGCACACTCCACACAGAAACGCTCGCGATGGCCTGGCGAGCTGTCCAGGGTGTACCCTGCCCTCGCCCAGAGTCGGCTGAGATGAGTGCAAGTCTCCCCGCAACTCTAAATAGGATTAAGCTGCTTAGAAAATGCATGAATGAATAGTATGTAATATACTAGTAATAGTATAAAATAATTAGTATTATTATCAAAACACTGTATTAAAAGACAAATAGATTTATGATGTGCTGTTATAGAACAACTAACACAACTCTGCTTCACACGGTCGATATCACACCACGTCAGTGTAGATTATTTTTCTATACCAGCATGCCTCATTGTGTTTTATTCCTTGCATAACTTGCATAACACAGTGTTGTAACTCAAATGTCACTATTCATTATAATACCTTGTAATGCTCGGTCCAAGCTCTATAAATAATAATGACCTGTGAGTAATTAGAAAGTCACTGTGATATTTGCAATAAATCAAAAACATTTTAAATGTCATCTGTTCATGCTTCTAAAAATGAAAGGGACACTCATACAGTATGTTGCACTTAGCTTGCTGTTCTTCTAGGATACACTGGAGGCATGTCCTTGTCATTGTGGGATATTTTAACCAAAACATTCAGATATTTGTCATGTACATTATTTATTTTGACATTAAAGGTTAGAAACTTCAGTAATGCATGCCTCTCTCTCTATGTCTTTCTCCCACTTTCTTTCTCTCTCTCTCTCTCTCTCTCTCTCTCTCTCTCTCTTTCTCTTACTCGTTGTCTTTCTGTCTCTCTTACTCTGTCTCTCTGTGTGTGTGTGTGAGTGTGTGTGTGGTTTGTTTTCAAGGTAAATTGGAGGAAGAAATGTTTTCTGAGCTTTATGTGAGCAGTAATCTATTACTATTGCCTTTTGTTACAGTAGAAATAACATTTACCTTCCTAAAACCTGTCAAAATTATGAATACATACACTTTGTTCAAATAATGCTTCTGATGAATTTTAATGATACATACTGCATGCTGATCAGTAATAACATTAAAAAAACAGTATGAGCACTGAGAAATAAAGTGAATAGCATTGATTATCTCATTCCAGTGGCACCGGCTATGCAGGGGGATGTATTAGACATAAAGTGAGCATTCAGTTCTTGAAGTTGATGTGTAAGAAGCAGGAAAAATGAGTGAGCATAAGAATCTAAGTGACTTTAACAAGGGGCATATTTTTTCACTCGCTCATTTGCCAAATTGCTTACTCCTGGAGCTTATCTCAGCCGACACTGGGTGAAGGTGGTGTATACCCTGAACAGTTCACCATACCATCGCAGACAAGGAACACATTGTTTCGGCTAAATGACTGGGTCTGTTCACTCCAAAACCGCAGGTCTTGGGTATTCCTGATATGCAGTTGTAACTACCTACCAAAGATGCTCCAAGTAAGGACAACCAGTGAACTGGCAAGAGTGTGATGGGTGCAGAGTGGAGAGTAAAGGCTAGCGCACCTTCTCTGATTCCACAGAAATGTTATTGAAGCACAAACTGCTAAAACTGTTAAAGTTGGCTGTGATAGAAAGGTGTCACGACACATTGCATTGCAGCTTGCTGTGTACAGGGCTAGTGGTGTTCATGTTACGGCTGATCGGTGTATTCCTGTCACATGAGGTAAGAGTAACAGGAGTGACTTGCTTCGGAAAGATAGATTTCTAGTTAGCCATCAGATTCATTCATCAGCTAAAGACTTCACCAAATTCTGATGTAGTGTAGCTGACAGATAGAGAATAGATACATATAGTATCATGGATAATACTTATGAAATTTTATTTTTTTTAAAAAAGCATGAAATATTAGCCTTTTTCAGTAAAAGATGTGCAAGTGAGTCATAATGGTAGCTATAGTGCACAGATTGGCATTCTAACCAAAGAGCATTTGAACATCTATGATCGAACGGCTGAAAATATTTTCTGCAGTTTGGAGATTCTTTTTAGCGATGTGCCAGAAGATAGAGTGCTTCTCAAGATGCTGGTTTATTTCTAAGACTCACTAAAGTACAGACAAGTTTTTTGTTCAATAAAGGCTAATAATAAAAACTTAAATCGATGACATTGGAGCTCACAACAAAATTGCTATATTGAAGTCTGACATAAAAATCCATAGATCACAAGTGATGTATTCAAACGACAAAACCAGAATTAGGCTGCAGCTCTTCCACCACAACAAGTGTCTTTTCTTGTGATTCATGCTGGTTATATTCTGAACTGTAATAATGATGATCATTAGCACACAATGTTCCAGAAAAGCTCTACCAGCAGACATGCTTTCTTTCCCTATGCTGAAGAAAAGACTAACATTATTTATCCTTAATTACACAAAGTTCTCTCTCTCTCTCTCTCTCTCTCTCTCTCTGTGTGTGTGTGTGTGTGTGTGTGTGTGTGTGTGTGTGTGTGTGTGTGTGTGTCTCTATGGGCACTGTTGTCAATGCTGAGCATCTCAGGTCTGGTCCAAACATTAAACCCCCAATTTACGCCACAGTTCAGTTTAAATCACATTACCTCACCCACACACATAACACAACCCCGTCTCACAGTGGAAAGCCCCTCCAAAAAGAGTATACAGAAATGTGAGACAAGTGCAATCAGAAAACACAATACAGGCACTTTCTATTCAAGCATATAAACCATAAATAGCCACAACCAGCTTAAGGACTATCTCGTGGTTGCACAGTGTACCAGGTGCTCTGGTCTTGTTTGTGCATGCAACACAAATGATTTTCCATATCTGCCATTTTCCACTCATTATATTTGCTTATTAACCTGCCACGCTAACATCGGCTGTCATGGTGAAAGGCAGCCTTCCGGAGAAGCCACATTTTTTTCACTCATTTTGGTATCAATGCAATATTTTTTAAAGTACCACATTGCTATTCTGACACTCTGACATGTGTGAAATGTTGTTTTGAAAATTGCTAACACACCCTGCATCACTATCATGACAGCACAAACAAAAAACCCATGTGTTGTGATCATTAGCTTGAAGACAGCACCTTTTTTTTTAGAAACCTCAAGTAAAACCGGATCCTACACCAACCAATTGATATCAAGGCTAAATGAGAAATAGTGACAGCATCTAACAAATTACTTTTTTCTCTTGCCACATCTGGTAACATTAACACCATGCATAATGCTTGTCATTTTGGTTGAATACACAATGTTAATTTAAGACAGTTTACTTCAGGCGGCATGATGGCGCAGTAGTTAGCATGTTCGCCTCAAACCAAGAAGATCCTGGGTTCGATGCTCGGGCATTTCTGGGTGGAGTTTGCATGTTCCCCCCATGCTTGCGTGGGTTTCCTCCGGGTACTCTGCTTTCCTCCCACAGTCCAAAAACATGCAGAGTAGGCTATTACAAATCACCCCTAGGTTTGAGTGTGAGTGTGAATGGTTGTATGTGTGTTGGCCCTGCGATCGCCTGGCGAGCTGTCCAGGGTGTACCCCACCCTCACCAGAGTCAGATGAGATGGACACCAGCCTCCCCACAACCCTAATTATCATTTAGCGAATTAGAAAATGAATGAATGAATGAATTGTTTCATAAAATTATCTGATGTGTGCACTATACATACATGTATCAGCATTTTCTACGTGCGATGCTACTTTTCAATCCCAGGAATCAGTTCTTCTTCTGTGTTGTAGATATGCATAATGTTTACAGTTTGGAAATATTTCCCTTTGGAGAGTCCCACCAGTCAAACAGCGACGTGTATGTTATGCAAGATAACAGTTTCAAGGAGTGGCTCCAGTGTTGGCAAATTTACCACCAGCAATCTAATAAGCATTTGAAGATGTGCCATGTGAAAAAAGTACAACAAGTTCAGCAAGGAAAAGGAGGGAAATTAAATTTACATTTAAAGATTTTTTTAAAACAGTGGCAGCACAGATTTTTTTTCTTATATGAAATCTAATACTTTTTGAAGATGCTACTGCACAAGTTTTACTGACTTTATTGTACTGTGGAAAAAGTAATGTAAATGTTAAAGAGAGAAAGAGCGAGAGAGAGTGAGAGAGAGAGAGGTGGTGTAGCGGTTAGCATTATAGCAAGAAGGTCCTGGGTTCGAGTCCCAGGTTCTGGCGTTTCTGTGTGGAGTTTGCATGTTTTCCCCGTGCTTGTGTGGGTTTCCTCCAAGTACTTCCATTTCCTCCCACAGTCCACAAACATAAACATTAGGCTACTTGGCTGTTCCAATTTGCTCCTAGGTGTGGATGTGAGTGAGAATGGTATTGACAGTAGGGGGAGGCGGGGTACACTCTGACCAGCTCGCCAGACCATTGCATGGCCAACACACACACACACACGCACAAACAATCACACACACACCTGGGGCAATTTAGAACAGCCAGAGGAAACTGAACTTCCTGGAGGAAACCGCCATAAGCTTGGTGAGAACTTGAAAACTCCACACAGAAACGCTCAAGCCCGGCACTCGAACCCAGGACCTTCTTGTTGTTAGGTGGACATGCTAACCACTACACCACCATGCTGCCCAGTATCGGTATTAGGAATGATAAAATGGTACTGGAACATCTTTATCTAACTCAAGTACCCAAGACATGACACACATTTCTGGACATACTCAAAAAATATTTCTAATCAATTATTGTTCTAACTGATCATAGGTCATGCAGTTAAACTTATCCAGGTAACTAACACTAAAGATTTAAGATTCAAGAGTCTTTATTGTCATTATGTTCAGACATAACGACATTTTGTATGAGACTCTCAGCTTTAAAAAGGTACAATCAAGGCAATACACTGCAATTAACACTGTCAAGAGCAGAATATAAACACAAGTCAATTATATACACAAACCTTTAAATAGAAATAAGAAACAGAAATGTAAACTCTAAACACCTGTGAATAAAAACTGATCACTGGGATATAGAGTATGTACATTGAAGGCACTACACTGCAAAAAATGAATTTCAAGAAAGTAAAAAAGCCTTGTATCAAGAAAATAAATCTAATTTTTTTGTCGAAAAAGAATATTAATCTCATCAAGCATTATTTGCATTAGAAATATTATCTCATTTTAAGAAAGTATGGCTAAGTTTT
>JBCNYH010000012.1:49031553-49048268 GCA_039654325.1 Tandanus tandanus
ATAACCAGAGCTCTTTCAGGTTTCTCAGCGGGTGCCTCACTGAGGAGAGCAAACCTGTTCGACACGTGAGGCGCAGACGCATGGTGTTCCCGTGGGCGAGCCGCAACGTTAGCTTTGGCTTTATGAGTATGAGGCCGAGTTGTCACCCATTCGGCCCGCTGCGAGGGCTCTGATGCCGGAGAAGGGGGGTTACTGTCTCCGCCTAAGGCACCCGACAACATAGCTCCCAGGATCATTAGGACACGCAAACCCCTCCACCAAGATAAGGTGGCGATTCAAGGAGGGGCCACCATGGTGGTGTCATCCGCAAACTTCACGAGCATGTTTGTGGAGTGGACAGCAGAACAGTCGTGAGTGAAAAGGCTGAAGAGAGCTGGGCTGAGCACACAGCCGTGCGGTGTTCCAGTATTCAGAATCAGGGTGGAAGATGTAGAGTTTCCTATCCTCACCACTTGGGGTCGGTTGGTAAGAAAGTCTCTGATCCAGAAACACGGTGAAGCTGACAGTTCCAGGTTGTAGAAATTCAGTACCAGCTTGTTCAGGAGAATAGTGTTGAAAGCTGAGCTGAAGTCCACATAAGTGTTAGCTTGCTCCAGGTGGGTCATGGCTGTGTGGAGTGCTAGCGAGACAGCATCCTCCGTAGAGCGGTTCTCCCTGTAGGCAAACTGAAGGCAGTCCAGACAGGCAGGGATCACGTCGTTGATGTGGTTAAGGAGAATCCTCTCAAAGCACCTCATGATTACCGGGGTCAGGGCAACTGGGTGATAATCGTTGAGGCAGGTAGCTGCTGATTTTTTGGGCACAGGCACAATGGTGAAGGACTTGAGGCAGACAGGGTGCTTAGCTGCAGGGACAGGTTGAAAATATCCAGGAAAACTCCTGCCAGCTGGATTTCAAGGTCCGACCCGGCACCTTATCTGGTCCTGCAGCACTGTTGATATTGATCTTCCTCAGGGTAGAACACACTTGGTGCCGCTGCAGGAAGGGGAGCTGCTGCTGCTCCTCTGGCAGGGGAAGATGTACAGTCTGCCTGCTGCTCGATGAGTCAAAGCATGCAAAGAAGCTGTTCAGGGTGTCAGGCAGAGTGGGCTCGTGGCTGACCTGCTGGTCGCTGTGCTTGTAGTCCGTGTGGTCCTTATACCTCTCCACATGTTGCGTGAGTTGTTGTTGTTGAAGTGCTCCTCAATGTGCAGTTTGTACTTGAGTTTTGCCAGCTGGATGCCCTTTTTCAGTTCTTTCTGGGCCCTACTGTAAGCCAGCCTGTCTCCGGGCCACAGAGGGGGTGAAAGCCCCTGTGGTCCGCTGCAGCTCTGGTGGTATAAAATCCAGCTTTGGATGTGCATAAAGTCCAACAGTTCAGCATTTCTGTACTGAATTATAGTTTCAAGTCCTTGAATAAAGAGCGAAAACACAAACAAAAACACAAAAAGAAATGAAAAAAGCCGAGAGCTCTGAGTCACTGCATGCACATGCCGGTGCCATCTTGAGAAAACTAAAGAGGCACTAACAAAACAAAGCCAGTAACATATTCTACATTTAAATGATATTGACATGGTACATGTGACAAAAATGTGAAAAATAGTTTATAATCAACATTTAAAAAAAAAAAAAAAAAAAACTTTTAACAAAAATATTTTTCCAGCCAGGTCTCAGTGAAGATCGCCACGCAGCTGTTCATGAACCTCAGGCGGCTCTCATCACCAAATTGGTATAAGCACCAAATTGACAGCCATGTCATGACTTAGGTTCAGGAATATGTCAAAACCCTTGATTTAGTAGGCTCCCCATAATGTTGCTGGCAAGTGATAGTTCATTAAGTCGTCAGTTGCAGCATTGAGTATATTATTGATGTTGGGAGCAAAGATTACAAAGCAAATTTTGGGTAGAAGGGCTTTAATTGGGAATGAAATGCTTAGCCTGGCAGTAGCATAACTTTAAAACTGTTATTAGCACACAAGTGAAAATTGAGATCAAATTAAACTGTTGATTATGTGAGTTTAACTTGGTTTTTTACTGTATAGGCAGGATCCTGTGATCCCCCTCAAGAGCTTGTTCTCCTCCAGAGCTACGAGTGGGGGAAAAAAATTGCTGACCTCTTCCACCCTTGGATATCTCACTTACACATGCTAATATTCATTCATTCATTCATTTTCTGAACCGCTTATTCCTAATTAGGGTCGCGGGGAGGCTGGCACACATCTCAGCCGACCTGGGCGAGGGCAGAGTACACCCTGGACAGCTCGCCAGGCTATCGCAGGGCAGGAACATGCTGACAGCTATGCAGCCTACTCTTGTCAAAAATCAGCAATGGTTCTTTTACATGCCTCTCACCATAGACAGTGAGAGACATGGCCGGCATTTGATAACCCAGTTAGCTGCACTGGGGGACAGCAGTGACAACCCGTTGATAGTGGGGCTTGAACCCCCAACCTTGGGATCAATAATCCAGCACCCTTCCACTGGGTCACCACAGCCCTATATATTTTTTCATTATTCAATTATTTATTTTACAGACTCCACATTTTTTATGACTTATTCCCACCAATTTGACATGCCTTCCCGTCTCTCATGATACCTACAAACCGATTAGGGTGAGATTCACCACATGCTTCCACCAGGCCATGTGATGCCAGTCCACATTATTCAAACTTCTGCTCAAGCAACATCAGAGGTACCCTAACAAACTCAGAAAAGCACTATCCTCTTTCCCTCCTTTGTATACACAAACTCACATAAATCCATAATTGGCTAGTGTTGCTGTAAGTGACAGAGAAAAAAGCATATGCCATCTATTCCTTCCTTCCAGAGCCTGGCCAATCTTGCTCTCTTGGGCTCCTGGCTATGGATGACTGTGATATCATCATATTTAAATTCAAGATTTTCAGGTATTAGAATGCCACGTACTATAATTTCTAAATCTGTTTATACACAAAAGTGAATAATAAAAAAAAAATCTGAATCCACTGAAGACACCAATGAGCTTATTGCCTAAAGCAACTACAACGTATTGATGTAATTTGCATTTAAATATTTTTTAATAAATTAAATAATACTAATAGCATGTGATACATGGGAATTATAATAAATATGATTAGTATGGAAAGTCTAGCCTACAGCAGTTGTAGCCTAATGCAGCCTTTGGTACACTGGCGTCTTATCTACTGAATGTGATCTTTGCAGAAAATCTTATTATTTTGTGGAAATGCAGGATATTTATTTTTTTAACAAATTACAAAAAAGAAAAAAAAAAAAATACCCAAACAGATTTAGACCATATTATTATCAGACAGACATTCTGAGACATGTATATTCACAATATGGCAAAAGGTTTATCTCCACTTGACCATCACAACCATATGTATGTTTTCCCAAACTTTTACCACAGCACACACAATTGAATGTTTTTTTGTTGAATGGTATTGCATTAGAATTTCTTTTTACTGTAACTAAGGACCCCAAACCGTTTAAAGAAAGGCTGACATCACCAATGCTCCTGTGGAATTTTTGGACACAAATTATTATATTACTTATATAGATGTAGATTATAAACTCTGCACAAGGATACAACCTTAAATTTTATTGCATATAAATTATTTTATTTAAAAAAAGAATTATTATTATTTATGTTATGTTATATACACTGGCATCCAGAAGTCTAAGACATCATCCCTTTGCCGAATCACTTAATATTACTAGGGTCATAGGGGAGGCTAGAGTCTAGCTCAGCCAACTCTGGGTGAAAGTGTGCTACATGCTGAAACGCTTGCTGGTTTATCACAGGACTCACACATACACAACCCCTCACACTCTCACTCACACCTAGGAGCAATCTCAGCCAATTAACCTAATATGCATGTCTTTGGACTGTGGGAAGAAACCGGAGTACCCCGAGGGAAAACAACAACAACAAAAAAAAAAACGTGCTTGTGTAGCGGCTGTGTTCTCTCTCTTGCATTGTGTAATAATGAGAATTACACTATCACTGTTGGCATGTTTATTCTGGTATCTGGCGGAGGTATATTCATACAGTAAACATGAAATAAATCAGTTTTAGCAGTTTTGCCATCAGTAAAAAATAAAATAATGCAGTGTGAGTAATGGCAAGTGGAATCACACATAATATACATTAACTCCGTTACACATGCACAGTGAAAACATGCAAACTGTTTGAACATGAAAACCGAGAAACACCATCATGCCCAGGACTCGAACCTAGGCTTGTACATGCCCGAAACACTACACCAGGGAGACATTCAGGAGGCATTCTAATCAGATGCCCGAGCCACCTCAACTGGCTCCTCTCAACACGGAGAAGCAGCGGTTCTATTCCGAGCTCCTCCCGGATGACCGAACTTCTCACCCTGTCTCTAAGGGAGAGCCCCGCTACCCTGCGAAGGAAGCTCATTTCAGCGACTTGTAACCGCAATCTTGTTCTTTTGGTCACTACCCAAAGCTCGTGACCATAGGTGAGGGTAGGAACGTAAATAGACTGGTAAATTGAGAGCTTTGCCTTCGGGCTCAGCTCCCTCTTCACCAGGATGGACCAGTACAAGCTCCGCTTTACAGCAAAGGCTGCACCGATACCGCATGTCGATCTCCCGCTCTCTTTCCCTCACTCGTGAACAAGACCCCGCGATACTTGTACCCCTCCACTTGATGCAGGACCTCATTCCAGACCTGGTGGGTGCTTTCCACCCCTTTCCAGCTGAGAACCATGGCCTCGGACTTGAAGGTGCTGATTCTCACCCTGGTCGCTTCACACAATTACACGATTAATTTATTAATTATGTCCTTATAATTTTTAAATTACACTAATATGTAATTTTTTTAATAGTAAGGTGAATTTGCTGATTTTTGATGATTTTAATGTGTAACAATAATAATTTTTATTTTAGTAGTCACTAAGTCCAATGTGTAGGGGCTTTGGAGGCTTGGTGGTAGGGTACTTTTATTACTGATCCCAAAGCTGGGGGTTCAAGCCCCACTGTCACTGGGTTGTCACTGCTGCCCCCCCATTTCTGACTTTCGTAAAGAGTAAGCTGTATTGCCGTCAGCATGTTTCTACCCTGCGATGGCCTGGCGAGCTGTCCAGGGTGTACTCTGCCCTCGCCCAGAGTCGGCTGAGATGGGCGCCAGCCACCCTAATTAGGATTAAGCCATTCAGAAAATGAATGAATGAATGAATAAGTCCAATATGCTGTGTGAAGGCTGCCTTTGCCACGGCAACCCGGGCATATGCTCCATTCTTCCTTCATGTTAATCCAACACCTGTTGTGCATATGCAGCTCCATCCAGTCTGGACCTACTCCGATACTATGGAGACACCTACTAAACAGAGATACCACACTGATAGATGTTAAGTAAATAAGTACATTTAAGTAAATATTGAGGCGTGCACGCACACACACACACACACACACAAACACACAATTTGTAAAACTTGCCAATAAAAACTGAAGAAAATGAAACTTTTTTGTTCATTTTGACTATTTATATTTGAAAGCTCCAGTGGCGGTAAGAATGACTAATGCTGTTACTGTGATTCAGTGTGTGTGTGTGTGTGTGTGTGTGTGTGTGTGTGTGTGTGTGTGTGTGAGCACACACAGACAACCTGTTATTTGCAGGCCCGGTGGAAACACTAGTCTTAAAGCATTTTCATCGGTCAGCACAATCTCTAACGATTGACTCCCCCAAGCCTACACTTCCTTCCTGTTCCTGCTGAGACAGCATCTACTCTCACACCCTACACACACAAACATACACACATGCAGGTGACTTTACACTAATCACTCCTCCTGATGAAGTGCCTCAAAAGCCCTGAGCTTCAACTACTAATATGAGCCCGGGTATGTTTCCCCTGTGAATTCCCTATGCACGGACTGTTCTCATATAGACTGAGAGAGGAAATGCTGCTGGTTGCTTGGTTTGGCAGACAGGTGCAGCTTAATGGGAGCTAATGGAATAGCCATTGTGAAATTTCCTGTTGGAGAAATTCCCCATGGAATTATGTGCAGGGACTGCGGCCCCGACACAGGAAGTGAGCTCAATGTCAGGAGCCAGCGATAATAAGGCACTTCCAAAGTGCCCTGTGCACCCAGATAAAAGCATGCATCACACACACAGAGAGAGATAAGACATCTATATCTAATAAGTAGTTTTTTCTTTATTTATGTACTCTATTAGTAAGCACTTAAATGCCACCATGCACATGGACTACCACTATGAAAATGTCTTTCCTCATTTGAATAAGACAAATGTCCTCACAAAGTCAGACATTTCTGTCCTTCTCAGGATATGTGGTCTCCACTAAAATAAAATCCCCCACCCCACCCCACCCCACAAACACAGCAACCCTTGTCCAATCCACACAGCTTCACCGCCCAGCTCGCCTATCTCTCGCGCACATCAACACAGAGGAAAACACATACATTTTAACATCCTACTAACACCGGTTGTCTTACTTGCTATATGGAGGCCATGGATATTTCTATTTTAGGAAAGTGAAATAGGCTCACTCTTACTAAAGGATTACACAGCACTGGAAAAACACTTCTGGGACACGCCGCTGAGGAGAAAAAATGCCATTAGAAGTCATTGTAGCAAAACAGGCAATCTCAGTGACAAGCACATAGCGGAAAATTTAAATTCCAGATAGCTGGGTATTTTTCCTCACGTAACATAAAACAAAGTGTTTGATTAATACCTGCAGAGGTTTTGAACAATGAACTGATAATTAGGTGCCTTTAATTTGGTTAGAGTGGTAGATTAATATGGTAGAATTATTACTTGGTACATTCATAAAAGTATGAAATATATGCAGGGCTGCGAACCAGAGTGGTGTAACCAACACAAAGCTGTATTTGAGAAAAATGACATGGAAGTTTTTGCAATATAAAAAAAATCAGGGATAATGCTCACGATAAGATTGAAGGTCATAAGGAAGATAAAGGGAACTCCCTTTCTTGTCAGTTAACAGCAGATGAAAATGAATCATGACCTTATCGCATTTTTCAGTTTTTTGGGGGTTAGACCACTGAGACCCTTTATATGTTACTCAGTGTTCATTATTATTGTATGGAAGAAAGTTTTGCCAAGTGTTTCATCTAAAACCAGACCATTAAGGGAAAAAAAATCTTAGAAGATTAGCGATTACGTCATTATGTAGGAAATTTCTCCTAAACTGCAGTGAGATCAAATGGAACTAAAAGATAAGTGTGTGTTTGTGCCCTGTTTTTCCGCAGTTAATCCTGAGATAAAATATTCAAAGTAACACACTGATCTCAGATTTACTTTTAAGTTCATGATTCATTAAAATTATTTGAAATATATTTAACAAGTTCACTACAAGCATTCTAGTGTATATCTGGAGAAATAACATTTGATACTATCTTTCTAAGAGTAGGTTACTTAAAGTGAAGAACACAATTTGAAATTTTATATTTTTATTATACACAAGCATTCACATTATACATTACATATTATCATTATTTATTAATTATTTATTAAGAGTGGGGAAGCTGGAGCTCAGCCAACACTGGGTGAAGGTGGAGTAAACCCTGAACAGTTCGCCAGACCATAACAGGGTCCAAAACACACAAACATTCACACTTACTCTCACACCTATGGGTGATTTGGAACAGCCTATTAGCATTCTGTGCATGCTTTTGGGCTGTGGAAGGAAACCCGGAGGAAACTTTCGCAAGCACGGAAAGAACATGCAAACTCCACACAAAAACGCCCGAGCCTGGGACTCGAACCCAGGACCTTCTTGCTGTGAGGTGTACGTGCTAAGCACTACTCCACCATGCCTCCAAGAAAATTTGAATCAAACTTTAATGCATTAAGGGAACAGATTTCAATACGGTTTTACTCAAATATGATGTTTACTGTGCCAGTAAAGCAAATGTCAGTTTTAAAAAATCTGGATATAATTGAATATACAACATTTATTATCATAGAATAATAGAAAATAATAGAAAATAGTAATAAGTCTGGCTTGTGGTTTGAATCCAGATCTTGGATTTGTTAAAATAATATAATAATAATAATAATAATAATAATAATAATAATAATAATAATAATAATAATAATAAAATAAAATTAGATTAAATTAAATTAAATTAAATAAACACAAAAATCAGAGTAAGAGTGAATGGTTGTATGTGTGTTGGCCCTGCAATGGCCTGGCGAGCCGTTCTGGGTGTAACCTGTCTTCACCCAAAGTTGACTGAGATGGGTGCCAGCCTCCCTGCATCCCTAATTAGGATTAAGCCGCTTAGAAAATGAATGAATAAATGGATGAATAATAAAAAATCTCATTTTTCTTTTTGTCTGTTTTTGTTTTTATCACAGGAATTTTAGGAGTATAAATAAATCTTATAATAAATCTTCCGAGACATCAAAGAGAACCCTATCAGCAAAAATACACGAAAAGCTCACTTTGGAAAAGGATATTTCTAATGATGGTGTTGTAGCTCACAGAGGCCACTTGGGGTCTAGGAATATTGTGCTCTACACACTTTCCTACATTTTTATTTCCCTGCATGATTGTATGTTGGGTGTGAAAAGCAAAAGTCTGCACTGGTTTCTTTTATCTAGTGCTGTCTTATGGTAAGTCTCCCTGTATTATTTTAGTATAAAGTTTCAATAGATTTTTATTTTATGACTTGTACTTTAGCGAGTCAGTACAAATACATTTTACATTTCCCAACATTAGTTATTCAGCACGAAAAAAAATTGCAGAATGTTTCTCCTAAATCTTTAACTTATAAATAGTTTTTTAGTTGTAACTTGAATGTAAAATACACTGCCTGGAAAAAAGAGAAGAAAAAATGTAGACTTTAATATTGTGTTGGACGGCCTTTAGCTTTGATTACGGCATGTAATCACTATGCCATTGTTGCTTCAGTTGGTCAGGTCGAGGCTCAGCAACAACAACAACAAAAAAAGTCAGCTGATGACCTGGATGTACTGAATGACCAGGTTATCACATCAGTGGTCTTTTTCTTCTCTGATGACATGGACATAAAATTGGGGCTCAAATCATGAAAGAGTGATTTAGGGAGTATGAGGCTTAACCGTATGCATGACCTTTATCCTACTGAAAGTCTTTTGGATGTGCTTTTTGGACTGGTTCAATTTTCCTATTTAAGATGTTGGTGAAAAATGTTTGTCGAAACAGTGCAAGGGCAAGTATTCGCTGTAATAAAAGCTAAAGGCAGTCCAACAAAATATTAGTGTGCTAGTCACCATACCCCAAAGCCCAGACATGTAAAGTATAAAATAATTTTTGCCACATAGCGGGGGGTGGTTATAGGTCTCTTGGTAGCCTCCCAGCAAAGTTCTCTTCTCATAATTTAATTTGCTTTATATGGAAGACCATTCCTGCCACAGGGTAAAAAAGAATGATGTCATACAGTATGTCACAATGATGAAAATGTATACAATAATTGTGAAATACTGTGTTATAATTATGAGATATTACCGTGATTATGACTTTCTGTGTCATAGTAATTGCTTACTATTTTGTAATAATGGAAAGATTTTCTCAAAGTTATGACTTAATATCTCATGACATTAGTCAGTTACTGTCATGATAGGTTTTATTTACGAGGTAAGTCATTATTATGAGATAGGAGTTCAGTAATATGAGATATGAAGTCATAATTATAAGAAAATTCTCTCATTATTATGAGACATTAACAGGCCGTTATTATGAGAAACCTCATTAACAGGTGTCCTCAGCTCTGCAACCAGGTTACTGGTTTTATAATTTAATTAGTTTTTAATGATTGGTTGCAATAAGACACATATTAAGGGTAGATTTTTTTTACATGCTTTATTTTGGCTTTTAAATAATTAGCTTATTTACTACCACAAAAACCTGCAGTTTTATAACAGGTGTGTAGACAATGTGGACTCGCTATATTTGCACTCATCTCATACTGCTGCATTTAATTTCTGCAATGCTATGTTATGCCATGATCATGTATAAGCAATGTGTATAAAAACCCACTTGACTTGAAATTGGGAAGCCACAACCCCTAATTTGCAATGAGTGCTGTGTCTGTAAACATGATGGAAATGTTATACTTGAAACTCACCTCTGAAACATTCCAGTAGATCTGCTGTAACAAAGATGCAAGAGAGACATCTGGCAGTGAGTATGCTACAACAATCCAGAGTAAACTTATTGCCTGTTTTGAGTCAATGCAGATGTTTTACCAGGCTAGAAATTCTCACGTTACATGACAATTATTCTTATACTGAACCGAACCCCACATACACACACCGTAAATGTGACATACAGCAGATTGTTAACAGGTTCAAGTTATACTGAAATAAAATAGTTAATTGGCCACATGAGAGCAGGTGGCAGTTTGTCTCTGAGGAGCATTCATGACTGTACATCTTGACGTGACACTTATTCAAACACTTTTTTTTTTTTTTGGAGGTAATGCAAAGGTTCATGTTTACTCTACAGTACACACATCAAAAGAGGAAGACGAAGACGGTAATAAAACATCACACTAGTTCCCTATTCTGCTGAAGGGGCAATTTTACAGAGGTTAACGGTGTGTGGATTGACTATTCGAGCCTGAAAAGGTGCTCTTCAGGGATCTATTATGCTGGCCTGGAACTGACACTGACCCCATGAAGAGGAATAAAAGGGAAGTAGCTGAAGTAGTACTCTCAAGAAGGCATTTCAGCTAGAGTAATTCTTTTTTCACACTGATGGTACAATTTTGAGTGTACACCTCAACAAAAGCCTACATCATCAGAGCAGTGGCTTTGCTTGAATCAAATCTAATAAGTCATTCTGAGTGCAGATTCAAAAGGAAATGCTTATTTCTCTAGTGACATACATGAATACGTACACACATATTCGTATTAGTGCAATACAATACATAATAGTGTGCTGAAGCATAAGCATTTACAATCATAAAAGCTATGAGAGATTTGACATCCCATGAGATGTTAGGCATTATTTGTGCTTAAAATCAATTATCTCTGGTCTCAGGAACTGCACATTTAAATTTTTTGAGCTGTAAGTAAATTATGTGACTGTGATAAAAACATCAACGCTGTTGTTATTTAGCATTATTGAGCGTTTTTGCAAACTAAAAATCATAATTTTGTGAGCTAAAAATGTATCAAAATGCAATCTCCTGATTAATATCATTTTCACTCAGTCATTTGCTGAACTGTGTTAAAGGGAGGCTTGCCAGACCATCGCAGGGCAACACACACAACCATTCCCACTCACATTCAAACCTAGGGGCAATATGAAACATCCACTTAGCCTAAAATACATGTCTTTGGACTGTGAGAGGGAAACAGAGTACCTGGAGGAAACCCACGCAAACACAGAAAGAATATGTAAAGTCCACACAGAGATGCCCGAGCCCGGGATACGAACCCAGGACTTTCATGCTGAGCAGCAGACATGCTAACCACAATGCCACCATGCCACTCCTAAAATAATTCTGATTTATTCAAAGCCAATACTGACATAGAGTCAACTGTTTGGGAATTATTTACGTTCATCGTGAGGTGTTTTTGTTTGTTTGTCTGTTTGTTTGTGAAGAATGGCCCACCTCACACAAGCCCACACTGAAATCACAACCCCACAGTGAGAGTCTGTGAAACTGTGATAATTTGTAATGAAAAGTTTGTGACTAGTTCCTGCTTTCACATCCAAGCCACCATGCCCAACTCCATTCTGAACCCACACATTTTAAAGTTACACTCTAATAAAATCTGATCTGCCCACTGACAGCTAATTTAGCAATCTTGAAATATGATTGGTGCTAGGACTTGCAAAAGTCAACTCACAAAAGTCAACAAAATCAGAATGTTGTAACTTAATTGCATCATAGGAATCAGAGGTGACCTTTGATCAGAGATCTTGGCAAGGCATGATGACTTTATTAATGACAAACACAAAACCGAATTAAGTTGGGAGATATCACACTTGCACAAGGTTAACATCTAGTACATTTTTAGAGTCATCAAATCCACCCTTTACAGCATAGGCATACGATCAAGCAGCTCAAGTTGAATGGTTGTAGATGTACTTTTGTTTAACTGTAGTAAAAACAGCAGGGTTTTTTTTATTTTGTTTGTTTGTTTGTTTGTTTAATTATCTTTCACCAGTGTGTCAAATGCACAAAATAGTGTTATTATCAATAACAAGGACTGCCAGCAAATGTTCAATCCAACTACATATCAAAAACCACACATATGACCTGAGAGTAGACCAAAAATTCAGGCATTGAAAAATGAAGAATGTTTCTTCCTGCTGCTGAGTTAGCAAAATATTCAGATTTTACACTAAAAATAGCATTAACTGCTTGTTTGATTTTCCCTTTATAGTAAAACTAAAGTTAGCTTGAGGTAGTGTGATTCCTGCCCCAATGAACCTCTATTAATACTGTTGCAATTCCTATTGTTGACCACTAAGTGCAGTACTAACACTATGGAGCTATGCAATAATGAGCTAGCTATCACATGAGTACACAGCAGCTGGAAAATCAAAGTAACATTGCCTTATATGTCAAGCAGCAACAATTGTTGTCACAAGTGTCATCACCGATACGATGTTTGGCAAGCTACCATTTGATGTCACTCTTCTCGAGACCTTGGATTGGTTCCTCCTGGGAGAGTAATGGCAGCAAGTTGATCGTAGTATACTGATCTAGCAATGTGCATGTCTTTCTGGACTTTTTCACCATTTTGAAAAGTTCCAGGGTGATGTATCTTGTCGAATGAATATTGGTAGTGTATGAGGTCTTGTTGATGCTGAAAAGCTTTTTCACCAGGCGTTCTCAAGACAAGGGATGACATTTCATGTTTCTCTATCATTCATAAAACCAAACTGTGCCTGAGAGATTCCATGGATTTTTCACCTAAGCCTTTGAAGGATGATCTTTAAATAAACGGTTTGAGAATATGAGACATGAGACTTATAGTGCAATAGTTTTAGCATTCAAGAGTTCCCGGAGTTTTGGGGAGGGTGACAAAAATGAATTGTAGCATATCTTTCGGAAAATTACCCGTTTCATAACACCATTCTTGAAAAACTTTAATCTTCTCTATATTTACTTCGTCCGAGCCTTCTGATTTTCCAGCCTTGTTCTTTTCTATTGCCCACTAAACTTCTGACTTCAAAAGTGGTTGGCTTATTTCAGTAGTTTCAGGAAAGACTTCCTCTATCTCTTGATAGTCATCCAAGAGCTCCAGAATATACGCTTTCCATTGAGCTGGAATGTCCTTGAGTTCCTGTAAAGGCACAAAATCAGTCTCAATCAGTCACAGTTATTTTAATACCAGCTAAAATGTGTGGTATTGTGAATAAGGACTTAACACTGAAGATTAACATTTGTTCAACAGCCACTATGGTGGGGTTCTGCCTCGCCTGCCTGTATAGTGGAACCACCACTGGTAAGAATGTTTTAAGAGAATCTTCACTGTATAACCTGACTTGCAGCACACATGAGTCTAACTGATATTTGAGAGGCTGTAAAACAATTTAACCAAGATAACCAGCCTGCACAGAGTTACCAATTGCTCTGTTTGCTTTTTTTTAGCCTGAAGTGTACTTACTGAAAGGGTATATGGGGAAAAATGTGTTACCACACATCATTTGGGTTTGAAATATTATTTGGACCCCTCATCCCTCTAAGGACTCCAAGGTTTACATGGTGATTATTCTCATATCTGATGGCTTATTAAACAGATTATATACCACATGCAGTTTGATGAAAAGTTAATTTCGATTGCCTTCCACGGTTTTACCCTTTCCTGATTTAGTTGTGTACATGAAGCCTTTTTTTCCCCACTTAGATTGAGCAATCGATCAGATTATAAATGGACTATTAGGCTGCATGCAAATTAAGGTAAGCAGACAGGTCAGGAGTGACATTTCAGATAATGCAAAACTGTCATAAAAAGAGAAGGGGTAATTGAAGTAGAAGTGGAATTTTATTACATAAAGTCATGTGTTTCGCCCATCCACTTAACAGGAATATTAAATTAAGACGAAATACACTGTTAAATCTTGTAAAAATAAATAAATTAATTAATTAATTTAATAAAAAATTGGAATGACCCCTGCAACAGGTACAATGATATTAGTAAACATTATTATCTTTTTTATTTTTCCTAAAATTGTATGCCTTCTTCTATTTCTTAACATTCAATCTATGACTTTTTTACTTTCTACGCATCAGTGTTGCACTGCCAAGTTATTGCACATGCACAAGGTCCTTTCTCTGGTCATTCATTCATTCATTTTCTGAACCGCTTAATCCTAATTACGGAAGGCTGGCACTCATCTCAGCCGACTCTGGGCAATGGCAGAGTACACCCTGGACAGCTCACCAGGCCATCGCAGGACAGAAACACTCTGACAGCCTACTCTTTACGAAAGTCAGCAATGGTTCTTTTACATGCCTCTCACCACAGACAGTGAGAGACATGGCTGGCCATTAATAACTCAGTTAGCTGCAGTGGGAGTTCTCTGGTCACATGGTCTTATTATTGATATTGTTAGTGTAAACAAATACAAAAACAATAGAGGATATAAAGCAGGTGAATAAGTAATACTAAGTCCATGAGCTGGGTTGGTTTCATCAGTAAATCTTTGTATTTAGCAAAAATGAACTAATAATGGAAGATAAATCAAATAGGCTATGTGAATATGAATGGGCCCCTTGAATCTGTCTAGAGTAGCGGAGAAGCTGAAGCCTATCTCACCTTGAACACCTTGAACAGCTCGCCAGACAGCAGGACCACCACTTACACAACCATTTGCACTCACATTCACAGTTAGGGGCAATTTGAAACAGCCATTCAGCCTAAAGTGCATGTCTTTGTTCTGTGTGAGAAAACCAGTATACCATGAAGAAAGCACTGGTAAGCACTGGTAGCACACTCCATACAGAAAAGCCCTTGCAAAGCACAGGACACAAACCCAGGAACTTGCTGCTGTGAGGGAGACGTGCTAACCACTATACCACCGTGTTGACTGCTCCCTATAATTAAAGATGTAAAATACTTGGACAGTTACAGATGATAAAAATGAATTTCTATAGTATAGTAGCATGTTAACTATGTTCTGCAGGTAACAGGGAAAAAAAAAAAAAGCTCAGGCTATTATGCTTTATATTTCCAGTGGTTATATCCAAGCTCTGTAATTAAGGTGTAGCATGAAACAAAAAATGGTAAAGATGCATTGTGTTTTACAAGGAAGTAAAGGAAAGGCTAATAAGTATCATATAAATAGGAAGATCCATCATTGAGAAATAAAATAAAGGGGAAATAAAGCTTTTCCACAAATACAAAACTGGAAATAACTAAAAAAAAGTACCTTGTTGACATGTAATTCAGACTACATAATAACAAATAGTTTTTCGCTGGAGTACGCTGTAGGTTTTTTTTTTTTTTTTTTTTTTTTAATATATTACTTGCAAGCAAATGTAATGAGTTTTTTGGGGTCTGATGACATCAGAACCCATAAGCATTCATGCGGTTGTGTTGATGCTAAATATTTAACCGCACCTCTGCTCCTTGTCAAATCCATTTTGCAGAAGATGCAGCAGTGCCAAATCCATTTCCATAATGAAAGATGAACACAAAGCACTTCTTCTCCTCAGGCGACTGTGGAACAGTGAGGAGGGAAAAGGAGACGCGGGCTGCATCGATTGCTCACATGAGAGCAAAAAAGATGGGGCCGTATGAAAGATCAGCCTCGGCAGAGGAATCTCCATGTCGCTAACCTCTCCTTCCACCCGAGGGAGGAAAGGGGAAAAAACATGCACGTGGTTTCCAAGGCAACGGCAAATCCGAATGCTGAAGCATCTTTATTGGAAGTGACATATTAATAAACTGTAACCTCCCAAGGGCCCGTAATCAAGCTTCAATTAAGCTCCCTCTCCCTCGCTCTCTCTCCGACCGGCACCTTTTCTCTTCATTTTCTTCCTTTTAGATTTTAAATTTTATTTTAAAGATAGGAAGCCTGGTCTGGGGTGTTTAATAATGCAGGGACCCAGCCATTCTCAAGATGCTCGGCATTATCCCAGAGTTTTATCGATTTGCTTGATGGAGTATTTCAACAATAGGGTCACTAGCCTGCTGGGACCAGATGAAGTTACACTGATCTCACCATTGTTTCTGCCACTGGTGAGAATGAATGAGTGCCGAGGATAACAGTGCTGGATGTGGTATGAAAGAGGACAAAAAAAGTAGTTGGATAAAAAGGGAAAGAGATAAAAGGGAGACATTTTGAAGCAGGCCAATCACCCTCAGGCTTGTCCTCCATGTGGTTTTACAGCACATTACCCCTAGCCTTAGAGACTTGGAGGCCTAAAGCACTCTTATCCCCACAGACTCTTTACTTATAATTACTAACAGATAATAACAACACCAAAACTGAACTCCCGTTGCTCTCTAAAAAGGATAGTGCTTTAAATAGAGATAATGCTGATGAGCCATGATATTTGCCATCTGATGAGGGGGTGGATCAAGGAAGCACCTAAAGCTGTATAGTGACCATTCTTCTAAAAGAGCATTTAGTTCAAGTAGCTTTTTTTTTTTTTTTTTTTTTTTTTTTTTTTTTTTCCCCACCCCCCCCGGACGGTGTTTCTGTTTTTTTGTGAACTCCCCCACACAAAACCCCCTCCTCTCCCCCCCCAAAGAGAAGCGGAACCACCCCA
>JBCNYH010000012.1:49058071-49074279 GCA_039654325.1 Tandanus tandanus
CCGATGTTTACTTATGTATCTATCTTTACCAATGTTGTACCGATCTTTACTAGTGTTTACTAATGTATCTATCTTTACCGATGTTGTACCGATCTTTACCGATGTTTACTAATGTATCTATCTTTACCGATGTTTACTTATGTATCTATCTTTACCAATGTTGTACCGATCTTTACTAGTGTTTACTAATGTATCTATCTTTATCGATGTTGTAACGATCTTTACCGATGTTCACTAATGTATATATCTTTACCAATGTGGTACCGATCTTTACCGATGTTTACTAATGTAGCAGTCCTTGCCGATGTTGTACCGATCTTTATTGATGTTTACTAGTGTAGCTATCTTTACCAATGGTGTAACGATCTTGCCTAATGTTTACTAATGTGTCTATCTTTACCGATGTTGTACCAATCTTTACCAATGTTTACTAAAGTATATATTTTTATCAATGTTGTACCGATCTTGACTGATGTTTATTAATGTATCTATCTTTACCGATGTTAAACCGATGTTGACTGATGTTTACAAATGTATTTATCTTTACCAATGTTGTACCGATCTTTACTGATGTTAACTAATGTTTCTATCTTTACTGATGTTTACTAATGTGTCTATTTTTACAGATGTTGTACTGATTTTTACTGATGTTATCTAATGTTTCTATCTTTACTGATGGTATACCGATCTTCACCAATGTTCTCTAATGTTTCTATCTTTACTGATGGTATACCGATCTTCACCAATGTTCTCTAATGTTTCTATCTTTACTCATGGTGTACCAATTTTTACTAATGTTTACTAATGTATATCTTTACTGATTTGGATCGATCTATACAGATGTTTACTAATATATCTACCTTTACTGATGTGTTACTGATGTTTATCGATGATTTCTAATGTATCTACCTTCACCCAGGTTATACCGATCTTTACCAATGTTTACTAATGTATCTATTTTTACTAAGGTTGTACCGATCTTTAACAATGTTTTCTAATGTATCTATGTTTATGGATGTTGTAACGATCTTGACTGATGTTTACTAATTTATCTACCTTTACTGATGTACCAATCTATACCGATGTTTACTAATGTATATATTTTGATCAGTGTTGTACAGATCTTGACTGATCTTTATTAATGCATCTATCTTTAGGGATGTTGTACAGATCTTTATCAGTGTTTTCTAATGTATCTATTTTTACCAATGCTGTACCGATCTTTACCAATCTTTACTAATGTTTCTATTTTTATCAATGCTGTACTAATATTTACCAATGTTTTCTGTTTCTATCTTTAGTGATGATTTACCAATCTATACTGATGTTTACTAATGTATCTATCTTTACCGATGTTGTAACGATCTTGACTGATGTTTACTAATGTATCTAGCTTTACTGATGTTGTACCGATCTTTACCAATGTTTACTAATGTATCTATCTTTACCAATGTTGTACTGATCTTTACTGATGTTAACTAATGTATCTATCTTTACTGATGTTGTACCAATCTTTACTGATGTTTACTAATGTATATCTTTACTGATGTTGTATCTATACAGATGCTTACTAATATATCTATCTTTATCGATGATATCTGATGTATCTATCTTCACCCAGGTTGTTCTGATCTTCAGCAATGTTTACTAATGTATCTATTTTTACTGATGTATCTATCTTTACTGGTGTTTTTTGATGTTTCTATCTTTACTGATGTTGTACCAATCTTTACAGATGTTTTTACTAATGTGTTTATCTTTACAGATGTTGTATCGATCTTAACTTATGTTTACTGATGTATCTATCTTTTCCAATGTTGTACCAATCTTTACAGATGTTTACTAATGTGTCTATCTTTACTGATGTTGTACCAATCTTTACCGATGTTTACTAATGTATCTATCTTTAGCAATGTTTTTAATATATCTATTTTTACTGATGTTGTACTGATTTTTACCGATGTCTTAAATATTTTAAACATGCTGAAAAATTCTCATATATCAGAAATATCGATAGCAGGACACACATCACCATCTTAAGGCTCATGTAATGACTTTGTGTTAATGGTGTGAGTGTACTGGATGTGTTTGGGTTGTGTAACTGTCTGTTTTCAAAAGTGTAGTTATGTACTGTATCTATAACTATCTATCAGCATGTATCTGCAGGTATACAGTATATTTAGTACTGTTGCCAGAAACATGCTGTTTAGAGAAACCGGTATGACATTATTGAGTCTCTTTGGGAAGAACATCACCTCATTTATAAATCAACCAACAGATTTAAAGCATTAAAGGCCAGAAAGTTTTCCCTTTTGATTTCTTACATTTTTTTTTATTTCCCTACTTGATTCAGTCTGGCACAGTGAGATGACTCACTTGTTTCCCTAAGTGACTCAGTTCATAATCTCTCTGACGCACTTCTTCTTAAGACAGAGGATAAACGTAAACACTTTGATAGCATCTCTCCATTAGGTGGAAGCACCTCAAGTGCCCATGCCATCTCTCTGTAACTCCAGGAGTCCAAACCAGGAGTGTCTCTTGACACATTTCAGGCAAAGATCAGGTTATCACAGGAATTGCAGTTCACACCTTGGTCTATTGAGCACAAACAAAACTTAGCATTCTGTGCTACTTCCAGATAATATGGTGCACATGGCAATGCCTGGAGAATCAAAGGCGTCAGACGAGGCCAGTATACAGCTGGTGTCCAGAAACACTGGAGATTTTAAGCCTTGAGTATGAGAACACAGCTCCGAGTGTGCTTTTCTCTCAGAGGACATGAAGGTGAGGTGCGAGCTAGCTAGCAGCACATGAGAATTACACAGCCACTGTGAAAGGCGTAAGAGTTTTAATGAGGTTTTCTTTTGCACCCCTTGACGTGTGAACTAATCTCTAGTGACGTACGGAGATGTGGGATGCAAAGTTACGGAGAGCAGCATTCTCTCTGGTTCACCTGTGTCGCACATTGGCTAACAGCTAGTGTATTTTTTTTGTAACTTCCTTTCAACACTTTTAAATAACTTCGCACTTAGGTCGAGTCTGCCACTTTGTGCCGCACTTCTCTGCACTGATAAATTTTGCTAATTAGGTTTGAGTGGAAATGTTGCTTAACTGTCACTAACAACTTGAATATACTCCATTCCTTTCTCAACTCTTTTCTTTTGAATTTTATTTTAACACTATGTGCCAACAAGCACAAAGTTGGGAAAATATTTGCTAGGTTTTCATAATGTTTATAGATTAAATTAGAACTTGTGAGCCATCAGCAGCGACATATCGATTTCACATAGCCACAGGCAGTGTGTTCGGGGGAAATGCTTGTCAGAGTAGTACATGCACCACCAAGGTCCAAAGCAAAAGGCCCTGGCCTGGACGATGTGTGCCAAGCAGATGCCGCTGAGGTGTCTCACCAAACATGTCTCCATGTGTGTGTGTGGGCCAGCATGTGTGCCATAGGGAAAATAAGAGAGAGAAAGAAAGATGGTTAGATACTCTGCAGTACCTCAGCTAGCAGATGTGTGTGAGCCACAAGAAAAACACTACCACAGGCGTGTATATGTGAGGAGCTAGATGGGAAAACAACAAAGCCTGTCGCTCTCTCTCTCTCTCTCTCTCTCTCTCTCTCTCTCTCTCTCTCTCTCTCTCTGTCTGTGTCACATCTTTTTTTCCCCAGCTCCACCAGCTACACATATGCACATCATGCACTGTAACAAATGCATCATTTTGAGTGAAATGCTTCCTCAGATCTTACTGTCAGAAAAATAACAGCTTCTCTTCACTTCCATTCGAACATTTCATGAAATAGCTACTCAACACATGCACTTCATTTGGCTCGATATTGCACAGCTGCCTTTGTTCTTCAAGACCAGCAAAACGAACTTAATCTGAAGTAACACTGACAGACAAGTAGTATTAAAGATAAAATAATAATATTCATCAATCTAATATTATCTGCATCTTATCCACATCTTATCCAATCCTAATCTCATCCACAAAGGGCCAGTGTGGGTGCAGGTTTTCACTTCAACCAATCAGCAGCCACACCTTTCAACTGTTTCAATCACTGTTCTGAAAATAAAAAAGACTAGATTGCATATTAGTGTTTACATTTTTAGGTGGCACGGTGGTGTGGCGAGCACATCCTTCTCATAGCAAGAAGGCCTGGGTTAGATTCCCGGGCTCAGGGTGTTTCTGTATGGAGTTTGCATGTTCTCCCCGTGCTTGCATGGGTTTCCTCTGGGTACTCTGCTTTCCTCCCACAGTCCAAAAACATGCACAGTAGGATAAATGGCTGTTCCCAATTGCCCCTACGTGTGATTGTGTGCATGAATGGTTGTATGTGTGTTGCACTGCAATGATCTTGCGAGCTTTTCTTCGAGTAGTCTGCCCTCGCCCAGAGTCAGCCAAGATGGGCGCCAGCCTCCCCACGACCCTAATTAGGATTAGTGGCTTAGAAAATAAATGAATGTTTAAATTTTAAAACAGGGTGGCAGCCTGACGAGACCACTTTAGTGTTGAAACTTTTACTGTTATCTTTATTTAATTGTTTCAGCTATGCAGAGCTTTTGTTTACTTTTTTTAATTAATTACGAATACAAAGTGAAATTAAGATTTTAATTTGAATTTGAGATATTCTGACTGTCAGCAGTAAAATTTTCAGGGTTTTTAACGGCTCCATTTTGAGATCTTAAAAAAAGGTTGTTCTACCAAGATGGCTGCCACCCGGCTTCAAAATTGAAACACTAGTCGAGGGTTATTTGTTTATTTATTTATTTATTTTTAAGATCATTGATTGAAACAGGTGGAATGTGTGGCTACTGCTTGGTTGAAGTGAAAACCTGCACCCACACTGGCCCTTTGCTGATTAGACATCCCTGGTGTACAGTATTCTGTAATACAGTCATGACTACCAGTCATGTTACCATTCAAACCAGTTTGATGTGTGGCATCTTCATTTTGATATGGATAAGTACATGCTTTGTCATTCCTGTTCTTAATTATTTTTATTTTTTATTTTTTTTTGTGTGTGTGTGTGTGTGTGTGTGTGTGTGTGTGTGTGTGACTTTTTCTGCCATCACCGTGCTTATCAATGTAGAGAAATCAACTAAAATGAAAACTTTGCCTGTTTTGACCTATGTCTCCCACCTTCTGGTACTCTCTGATCCAATGAGCTGCTTCCAGCTAAATAATTTACATGTGATTGAATACAAGCTGCATCTCTTCGAAATCCGGAGACAGTAAACCATGACTATTTCCATTTATTATGTATGTGTATCAGCTTTGCTGCAGCATTTTTTCAAGCACTGGGTTTGGCCTTGAAATATTTTTGCTTGATCTTTATCCAGACTGTGAGCCACCAGTTGATGACCCTTAGCATAGACCATAATCTGACTGACTAACTGTATTATACAAGACTGCACCAACAAATAACCCATTCCTAGCTAAAATGTCACCCTGTCTTTTCAACTCTTGCTTGGGTTATAAATAAAGCTCACTAGCATTCCACCGCATGTGTGTCAATATTATAAAGCGGGTCCACACGGACTGTCTGGCAGAATAGGGTAAATGTCAGCGTATGGCAAGGGACCTTCTGGATGAAGTCACATAGGCCTGTTCTCTACCAGACAAATCATGTCTGTCTGGCAAAGCACCTCTCTAATCCAGCAACTTTTAACTTTCTGGAGAAACCCCGCCCCCTGTCATTCAGTCAGTCAAATAATTTTCATATTAACTTTCTCGAATGCTTGTTTCTAAACACAGCCTGAGTTTGACTACAAAGCATTACACATGCGACTACATCTCTGTTCGCTTCGTCTTCCTCTTTGTGTGAAATTGTATATAAATAAGTGTGTTATGTTTGAGCCATGGCAGCCGTCTCGCTAAGAGAGTTTGAAGTGAAAAGGCTTTCATCTGGGATGAGATGGAAAACCTCTGCAGCAGTTGTGTTGGTTGAATGTGAGCATGTTTGCTGGAGAGGGGAAGGATTTAAGTGAAGAAAAGGGCCTAGAGAACAACCTCAAGGACAGACATCAGTATAGATTAAAAGGCAGAGAGCAAAAACAAAATGGAGTGAATGATCTTTTTCTCTAGACCTCAACTTAGCCTCAGCTCTTCATTCTTTCCCAGCACTCACACACACTATAAATATCCCTCACTCACCTGTTACCTATGGGTTCTTGCTCTCCACAGAGCACACTACAGGGACTCACTATTCATTAGGCCTCTTGGCAGCTCATAAAACCTCAGATCTCCAGCTCAGGAGGGCTAACGCATGCTCAAGTTTTCTCCCTCTACACTACAATGGTGCACGGAATCTGTGGTAATGCGAGAACATGAGATGTCATCATCCATGTGCTATGTGGAATGGAGAAAACAGTGTAACAGAGGAGTCACATCTGTGGCACAGTCCTGAAGGTCTCCTTTAAGATAATTAACCGTTTTACATATTAGCAGCACCTGTAAACCTGCTCATTCATTCATTCATTCATTTTATTTTATTTCCTGAGCCAGTCTGTCCTTTAATATGGAGCCATCCCAGCTGACTCTGGGCAAGGCAAGGCACACTCTGAACACAGACAAAACCATTCGCACCCTAGGTAATCGAGAATATCCAATTAGCCTTCTGTTCATGTCTTTGGACTTTGAGAGGAATCCGAAGTACCCAGTGACGCAAGCATTGAAGATGCAAACTTCACAGAGAAACACCTTTTCCGGGAGCAGGGCTCGAACCTAGGACCATCTTGCTAGGAGGAAGAAGTGCTAAACATGACATCACCCTACTCATTCATGCAGTTGTCTAACCAGCCAATTAGTTTGCAGCACTGTTGCACAATGAATCATGCAGCTACTAGCGTAGACTTTGTTTATTTTCACATCAGACATGATCTCATCAGGAAAATGGATGGCTTGAACTGACAGCATGTCAAAAGTAACTCAAATAGCCACTCAGTGCTACCATATTGATCAGAAATGTATCTCACTGCATACAATTTGCCAAATCTTGAGGTGGAAGTGCTACAACAGAAAAATACCAAATCAGTTTCCAATCCTGCGAACCATGAACCAGAATATGGAGCTACACTGGGTCTGTAGAATGTTATGCAGAACCGCTCACTCACTTATTTGCCAAATTAATTAATCCTTCTAGGGTCATGGGGGAGGCTGAAGCCTATCTCAGCTGATACTGGGTGAAGACAGGGTACACCTTGAACAGCTTGCCAGACCATTACATGGCCACACATACAACAACTCACACTCACATCCACACCTAGGGCCAGTTAGAAACAGCCAATTAACCTAATTTTGGACTGTGGAAGGAAAGCTGAATGCCTGGAGGAAACCCAAGCAAACATGCAGAGAACATGCAAACTACACAGAAAAACGCCTGAGCCCGGGACCAGGACCCAGGACCTTCTTGCTGTAAGGCGGACCTACACTAAACCAATACACCCCTATGCTGCCCTACACTAAACCAATTTTAGGTATTTGAGGTAAGGGTTGCAGGTGGTTCTTGTAAGCAACCGAGACAAATGATATTTATCAAGATGTGTAATTTTCACCTGCAGTCACGGTCACTTAAAAATAATAAGCCACCCACAGTGAGAACAGTCCATCATTTTGCATCAAGAACTGTAGAGTCACTGTGTCCAATTTACCCACTTCAGATTTTGGAAAGCGTTTTGCTACCTTAACAAAAGGTTCCTGTACTGAACACATCAGTGTAACTCCCACTCACTGTAGCTAAGTTTTGTTTTGATGTGGCAAACTGGCAGCCTTGATAAACAGGTTCCAAGCCCTTAAAGTAAGAGTGAACTACTCTGGCCTCATTCAGTGTGCAGAGAAAAGTGTCAACCTCTCACTGCAAACGGCAAATCAAGAGCGGCAGGTCATAATCCAGGTGGCAGAGGGGTGAATGGCTATGGACTGGTAAACATATAGGCCACAAAGTACAACGGGAAGCACACCTAAACCTAGAAGAAAAAAAAAACAAAAGACACTCAGAAATAAAAGGTACTAAACTGCACTCTTGATTATCAATGGGTTTATATCTGTAGTGTGAATATTTTAACTAGAAACATGCATGCCATAAAAGGTAAACGATGCATGCTTATAAGAGTTAAGAGAGAAAAAATAAGTATAAAGATAAAAGGTACAGCAGATGTATACTTGGTGGCAGTTTAAAACCATTTCTTTTTGGAGACTCAGAAGGTTAAATGCGTAATGTTGGATTTAAATAAACTTGGAACTGGGAAAATAGGAAATTGGGATTTTATTATTTCCAGGCTCATTGCACTTTAGCTTCAAAGTGTACAAAAATATGGACAACTCACTGCAAGAAGGTTCTATATTTGAACCTGCCGGGAAGCTGAGAACCTTCTCTCTAGAGTTTGAATGTTCTCCTTATGCCTGAGTGGGTTTCCTCCAGTTAGACTGCTTTTTCCTTACAGTGCAAGGATATGAAGATTAAGTCAACTGGTTACTCTAAATTGGCCATCATTGGCCCCCAACTTGTCCAAGGTGTCGTCTTGTCTAAAGTCAGCTGGGTTTGGCTTGTATGCTAATCACAGTGGATAAGCGGTATAGAAAATGAAAATGTATGTTGATTGGTCAAAAGTAAATAGAATTATGACCTCATTTAGAGTAATGAAGCAACATTTCACTTAGTGATGCTTAATATTGTGGGACACAAGACCAGTTGTAGTCTTGAGCCACTCTTTAAACCACACATCAGTAGGCTTGTGCTTGCCATAAATCTGGATGAAATTTTATTCGTTTTTTTTTTATAATCTTGGCCAAGAAAGACTGAAAATATTTTTCCAACAACACCCTAGACCATTCCATCATTTCTATGAACAAGTACTTGCTCCTATTACAATGGGGAAAAAAAAAAAAAAAAAAAAAAAAAAAGAGAGGAGAGGTGGATTTGAAACTTGTGCAGTTGCATTCACATATAAAATATGTGCTGTACCTTTCTCATGGGCAAAAAAGGTCTGAAACTCAAATCGGACTGTATTTACATGAAATAAATATATACAAAAAATACAAACCAAAACATTCCCTTGATTCTTGGTAGATGTACAACCTCTGTACAGACATTACCTGACGTATGTACTCTCAACCTAACATGAAATTCATAAAAATGTTGTCCCATATACAATAAATATCTAAGAAGTTTTAAGACTGTAATGAAAAAAAAATCATCAGATGCAAAAACTGTATAAACTTTGTATATCTATTGTTACACAGATGTTGGAGCTAAAGGGCGTCACGCCAAAGAGCTAGCAAATGGACTAGATGTCGAGAATTACCTACAAGCTAGATTTTAAATTATTTTTTTTTTTTTACATTTGAATTTTGAATTCCATGACAACATGTCTACAGTGGTGTTTTCTAAAACACAACAGGTGAGCTTCATACAAGACACCCACAACTGTCCCAGGAATTTTCCTAATTTTCTGTTGTGGACCTGCTGAATAGCTGTTGTGTGCTTTAGATTCTAAAAATAAGGATATTAAAAGAAGCATCTGGTCTTGGTCTTACCATGTGTGCTATTGATCTTATCTGGATCCTGCCCTGCTATCATACTCAGTTTTGATTCAGACTCCATTTGCTATGATCTTGGTCAGGACATAATCTCAGTTTCAAGGTAGTTTTGAACCTAACATTACTCTTGATAAAGAGAGCAGCCATATTGCGATGAGCTGAGGGCAGAATTGAGGATTGAGAGCACCTTCCCAAATTTCCAAGAAGGAATTTCAAGTTTAGGGAGCTTTTCTTTGGGTTTTCCAATTTCAGAGGATGGGAATTTAAAGGTACATGCTTCAGTCTTGTTTTATTCAAATTGTTTCAATCTTATTTGCATTTAATAAAGGCACATTTTACAAAAATGCGGATAAAGATTCCTAACAAGCAAACCAGAAATAAGGTAAAGAAAGACTCCCAGAGATGACATGAAAAGAAAAGCAATAATAATAAAAAAAACTTTTTTTAGAAAAAGCAGACTCAAAAAAGAAAAACTGTCCCCTTTTGGCACCCAATACATTACGATAAAGGGTTTTTCCACCTCCTGCCGCTTCAGTAGCACTTCGTTTGCAGAGCTGATTAAAGACTTGTTTCTCTAAAATGTCAAGTTTCTCTGAAAACTCTGTATTCTTTCATTTTTATCTTTATCTACTAAGCAAATTTATTTATTTAATATATTTGAGATTTTCCCAGCTCGGGCGTTTCTGTGTGGAGTTTGCATGTTCTCCCCGTGCTTGCATGGGTTTCCTTCGGGTACTCCGGTTTACTCCCACAGTCCAAAAACATGCACAGTAGGCTAATTGGCTGTTCCAAATCACCCCTAGGTGTGAAAGTGAGTGTGAATGGTTGTGTGAGTGTTGGCCCTGCGATGGCCTGGCGAGCTGTCCAGGGTGTACCCCGCCCTCACCCAGAGTCGGCTAAGATGGGCGCCAACCTCCCCGCAACCCTAATTAGGATTAAGCGGCTTAGAAAATGAATGAATATTTGAGATTTTGACAACTTCCATCCGTTTTTTCCATCTGTTTTCACTTAGATATGTACTCTTGAACTGAGACACCACCGTAATAATCCTCTGCAATGCCCCCACACACTTAAACTTTACCTATACACACTCATTAGCAGGATGGATGGCGGGGCCCTAATGGCTCTACCTAATCTTCAGTAGTAGGTGAGCGTACACAAATACACGCACACACACACACACACACACATGCACATGTACACACGGAGACAGTGAATGCTGCATGATATACACAGCACCTTGCTGTACTCACTCTGCTGGGATTAACTTGTCACACACACACACACACACACACACACACACACACACACACACACACACACTGTGTGGGGAAACTTGCAGGCTGTGATGTTTCGGCTCAGTGGTCCAGACCTTCGTTAGATACGAGCTCAGTTCTTCCTCTGGGACAAAATCAGCTAGTTTCTAAAATCCCATCATTTTAGGCTGCCAGACACTCTACACTTTTTTCCTTCTTCTTTCCAGTAAATATTTGGCAGTGACACCAAGCAGAAAAGACACGTCTCCATCAGGACGCTCTAAGAAAGAACTGATAGCAGCAATACTGTATATGTCAGCTAAAGCAAAGCAACTGCACAGGTTCAAATTAATTGTATGTGCTGGGATTAAATGAAATGAAATAAATCTGCTTATGTGCACCTGTTACGTGACTGATGGAAGAGTGCAGGAGCAGAACTATCTAAACAACCTGACAAACCTCGAACGAGGCACAGAAGTGAATCTGACACTCGGCTCTGGTACAGGGCTAGCAGGTACGGCCGTAGACAATCAGTCAGCAAACACAAGCTGTTCGCCGCAGATGTTGTTGACGGGTGACAGTTGTTCTGCCCGGTCATGCTCGTGTGGAGCGGAAACAACCGAAGCCCCTCGCTAGCTACCTCACAGGACTCAGATGCGCTTCAAATCAAAAGAGTGCTCACATCTGTAGACCCTCAGGGTTGTCAGAGAAACACAGTACAAGCTATGACAAAGTATTTGGTCATGAGTGCGAAGAGATAATGGGAAAATAAAAAAGAATGGAGCCATAGCATATGCTGAATCACTGACCCTATACGCCTTTCACTTCAGCTGTGAAAACAAACAGTCGGTCCTGCTCCTTTACAGTACAGCCTCTCAGAACTTCAAATATGTATATTTGATCCTGTCTGGGAGACACAGTGCAGAGTACACACACACACACACACACACACACACACACACACACACACATGCACAGACAGAGAGAGAGAGAGAGAGAGAGAGAGAGAGAATATCCAGATATCTGGAGCATCTAGTATGAATAATACGGCATGCGAGATTACATGTAAGCCCTGGTGTATGTGTGTATTTTTCTGAGTACAAGAAGGAAAGCAAGTGTGTGCGTGGCATGGATCCTGACGCATGACTGAGTGTCGCTGTCTGAGCTCTTCGCAGCTGCAGACTACACTATCTTTATCCATAAAGACTCTCTCTCTCTGTGAGTCTGTGTGTGTGATTTACATCAGGTCCTAGTTAATAGGATAGGGTTCAGCCATAGTGTCAAAACAGCAGCATGGAGTCTCTAAAACAGCAGATCACAGCTTTAGATATGAAGTGCGTGTTCAATCCTAAAGCACCTGGACTGTGTCACATCAGCGCAGTGAAAGCCAATGGTGTGTACAATATGGCTATTGTACAGAGCAGGTCTGGCTTTTGTGTCTAAGCCATGGATATGTACAGTGTCAGTGCAGTTAATCAGCAGAACCTGAGAGAGAGAAACAGAGAGAGAGAGAGAGAGAGATTTCACTTGGGAATGAAGAAAGGACAAAAGAGCTCATATTTATAGCATGTTGATGTAGCTATGTACAGAATAGCCCAATGTCAGACCATCCCACTGGCCTACATGTACTCTATTTACACTACTAAAACTGTATGTAAAAAATAGTTAATATAATAATTATTTACTTACACATATTAACATGTATACTTAGTTAGGTTGTGGTTTCATTCCAGTCACCTTCAAAAATACAGTCCTGATGAGGCGTACATGCTAACCTTTTTGCAACTGTGCCATACATAAAATCTTTTTCATAACAAAAGTCAGGAGCACTATACTTTCATCTGGGATTTCATTTACGACTGAGCAAATTTCTTTTTCATTTATACAGCATGAAGGCCTGGGTTCGATTCCTGGGCTTGGGCGTTTCTGTGTGGAGTTTGCATGTTCTCCCCATTCTTGTGTGGGTTTCCTCCGGGTACTCCGGTTTCCTTCCACATCCAAAAACATGCACAGTATGCTAACTGGCTGTTTTAAATCACCCCTAGATATGAGTGTGAATGTTTGTGTGTGTGTTGCCCCTGCAATGGCTTGGCGAGCTGTCCAGGGTGTATCCCGCCCTTGCCCAGAGTCGGCTGAGATGGGTGCCAGCTTCCCCGCAACCCTAATTAGGATTAAGCGGTTTAGAATATGAATGAATTAATGAATGAATGAATTTTAGCATGCTCGTACAGAGATTTGCCTTCATACTCATATCTATGCGTAAACACTTAAAACCATGCCACTTGTGTGCAAATGTACTCTTCTTCTATGCAAAAAGTGTAAAAGAAGTTGCTTTTGTAATGACAACTTCTCTAATGCTGGAAAGTTAATATAAAAATTGAAGTAAAAAATATCTTCTGTCTCCTAGAAAGACTTTCAGTGCTAAGGTTAATGGATTACTTTTTTTCCCCACATTATATAGCAGAGTAATTTATTTAATAAGATTCTGGACAAACAAATGCCCTTAGACTTAAACTCCGTGTAAATTTCCTGATTACTTTCTTAGTACATGGAAATGTGTTAATGAGCTGAAATATTCCTTTAGGCTAGACATGCAAGCTTAGTTTATAACATATGAAGAACACACTCTCTCTCTCTCTCTCTCTCTCTCTCTCTCTCTCTCTCTCTCTATCTCTCTCTCTCTCACACACACACACACACACACACATACACACACTCTCAACAAATTAGCTGGTCATGAATTAGGGTTCCTATCAGAAAGTGCAAACTGTGGTCCAGAGTCTTCCCTTTTCTCACGAGCCTTTGCTGTGTGGTTTCAAGACACAGCTGAGATCGAGTTTCCAGGAAATGAAAAGGTGCTTAACAGATGTGCATGATGGAGGATTATTGGGCTTAGAAAAATACTGAGCCCTGATGAGTTTACCATGCAAGAGGGTGTTAAAAGTATTAAATCGCCATCCGTTTTGGGGAGAGTGTGTTAAATTAGCGTGTAAATCAGAAGTTTTGCAGGACTGAAACCACATGGTATAACTAGTCAATATGTTCAGGTGTGGATGCTTCACTTACAGATGTGCAGTGGAGCATGGTTCCTTACATCCGCAAAGTGAGTGAGTGAGTGTGTGTGTGTGTGTGTGTGTGTGTGTGTGTGTGTGTGTCTTGTGAGTGTCTGTGTGTCTTGTGAGTGTGTGTGAGGTACTCATGGATATGTACCATAGACCATATTTGACAATTATGAGCTCTGCATATGTGCATGTTAGGGGGTTCTCTACTGATGGCAAGTTTTAAGCAGCCAGCGTTCTCCTCAAGAGAACCTCCCGCTGTGCAGTCAGGATGGTCGTCTTCTCACATGTAATCACTCCACCATAATTAGCTACTAATTGCACCCTGTGATAAAACAATAAGCTTCAAATGCTTTCCATTACCAGCACACTGCAGGGGGAAAAACACTTAACTACATGCTTTTTAGACATATTTAAATACTTTTTCTTCTTTTGTCTTTAAACTGATATATGAAGCACATTGATCATGATCTGACACATTGTCCAAGGGGATAAAGTTAAGAATTAGCTAGAATTTGATGCTGTTTGCCTCTACATCAGGTGGATGATGTAAAAATTAAATAAATAACACTCCTTTTAAGAGGCTAAGTGTAAGTGGTCAATTAGTAGTTCTCATTCTTGACAGGAGCTGGAGTTTGTTGCTGCTGTCTTATCTTTAAAAAGGAAAAGACAGAGCAGTTAAGTCAGAGAGAGTGAAACAGACCATTACGAGCCTGAAAATGAAAAATAAGGCAAAGGTTGTGTCAGAATTATTTGTTAAACATTTAAAGAATGTATAATGGTCAGAACATTCAACAGGCTTTCAACCATTAATCAAACTGGATGAAAATGTCAGTACAGTAAAGTAAACACAGAGCATGAAGACTCATTACTAGTACAGTAGATATACTGTACTTGTCCGAAAGTCATCAGATCTGTCTTGTGGACCCCAGTTACACATCCGTAATTCGTCATTTTCCATACGTTCCTTGTCAGTAATAGTTTGCTGAACATGTGGTCTACCCACTGCATGTCAGGTAGTAGTCCAGCCAGTGGTTAGGTTGATCGGACATCAATGGATGCGAACTGACAAGTACAGGACAAGGAACGCACATATTCTGAACAAAACACATGCCATGCCCAGTGTACAACAACCATGTAACCAGTGGACACCTTTGCCCAGTGGAGTCTCGTCCATGTTTTGTGCACGCACAAAACTTTCCGCCAGATTGAACTGACCTCTCCTGACAAGAATCGCATTTACTGAATGAGAAACTGACAAGAAACACATACAGACAAGGACAAATTAATAGGAAATCTTGCCATCTGTAGCATCCTCTTATGCTACACGAAAGTTGCGAATACTCCCTAACAACCAAAAACATCTAATCTACTAACCAGCCAAAAACTGATCAATCAATCACCAAGAAATCCATTAACCAACTAATCCAATAATCAAAGCACAACAAATTAAATCATCCAACCTAACCAAACAAAAACCAATTAAACAAATAATCACCCAACACACAAATAAATAACCGAAAATCCATCAACCAAACAACCAAAACACAAACCAATTAACCAAACAAAAGCTATTTAAAGAAATAATCACAAACCAACTAACTAAAAACAGGTCAAACTAGAGGGACACTCCCAGGCACAAATGTTTTAGGGTGACAAGTGCATTGATTCACCTGAAAAATCTGCAGATAAAACTGCAGGTTTTATTATAACTTGGCATGGTTATAATGAAATGTCTTCCCCTAGTGGGTGTCTGATGAACATTCTGCCTTAGAGCATTCTTGTTACTTGTATGACTGCTGATCCAAATCAGTGGATAATTTTTTTTCAGTTATATTGCACACAACCAAGCAAAGTACCACAGCAGCACAGATGAAAACATGACTATCTGGTGGAGGCAATAAATAATTACCCAACCAAAGGGGGGAAAAAAAAAACCCAGCCGATCAGCCGAATAAACAACCATCACGCAACCAGTAAACCAAAACACATCAACCAACAACCAGCCAACCAAAACCCAACTATTTAAATTAACAACCAGGGCAAGGTTAGAAAAGTGGGCAGTATTGGAAGGAGATGATTGTTATTTTGAAGTTGGTATGTAGCATCACATTCAAATCCTATCTTGGTTTTTCACGACAAAATTAGCTTTTACAAAATTGGTGCATAATCCAGGGATTTTTAAAAAAAAATGCATGATGTGTCTAATGTGACACATCAAGTAAATTTGGAATCTATAAATTTAAATCATTTGTGGAACATAATTTAATAAATATTCATTCATTCATTCATTCATTCATCTTCTTCCGCTTCTTCCGGGGTCGGGTCGCGGGGGCAGCAGCCTAAGCAG
>JBCNYH010000012.1:49102745-49112745 GCA_039654325.1 Tandanus tandanus
AAACTGTGGAAGACAAAGCGAATATTTCACTTGGGGTCAACTGGAAGAAGTTTGGGAAACTAAACACCCCCCCCCCCCCCCCCCCCCAGCTATTTCTAGATCATTCCAGTCCTTGGACATTTCATTGAATGCAAATAATTAACTATGGGTGGCAAGGCACTGTCAAAAGATCGCAGGGATAAAGTTGTGTACAGGAATAAGTCAAGAGTTGATAATCAAAAAGTGTTAAGTACTAGTAGGACTCCTAACTGGATGGAAGTCAGAGAAGCTGGTCAGAGAGGCTACTTAGAGACTGAAGTAGCTATAGGAATTACTGTCAAAGAATGACCATTGTGCACATATTACAACAATATCATAAATGCTCCACAAATATGCCTCGTATGAGAGGGTCAGGTCTCAATTGGGCTTTGCCAAAAAGTACCTTGAAGATGAGGCCAAATGGAAAAATGGCCAGATGAGACCAAAATTCAGCTGGAAAAAGATTTTTTTTGTGTCTTCATTTCAGATGACCAAGCAACACAATGTGGATATTTTGAATGGCGTGTAGGACACTGTGATTTTTCGGAAATGGAGCGTTGAATGTATATTAGCAAATACATGACACAGTGGGTGCATTCAGAATGTCAACTTGTCCACTTACTCAATCATTCACATGCCCCCTACAAAATATTTTGCTGTTTGTTTGTAATTATAATCTTTGTCATAAACAAAATTCCAGAACATTAAAAGGAATTTGAATTTTATTTGGAATTCATTACACAATCTGATGATGAAAAATATATTTAGCTTTATGGATAAATATAATATATGGCTGTGAAATTATTTGGCTTGCATCTCTCCGGGTAAGTTTGCTATTCATATTTCTGTGTCAGATGATTTAGGGTACACTATCTGTACACTCTATTTTGGTATGCCTGTAGATGATGTGATGGTTTTGGAGCTTTATTAATTTTTTTATTTTCCTGTGTTTCCAGGGTTATTGCTGTAGGGTTCATATGTAATAAACAGAAAAAAGACCTGTTCTTCTTTAGGACTTACCTACTACAAGCTTAAATCCTAAAACATATACAGATTAACAATTTGTCTGTATTAATGATATTATAACCTAAGTATTCAAATATTTACTATAAATAGCTAATAATGAATGATCACATTCTACAAGGTTCGATCATACATGTGGGCTAGTTGCTTGCTACATGTTGCCAGAGTAATCTCTTCATGATTTATTTCCAGCAGATTGCAAGCTCTTTCATCTAATGTAATCTATAGTATGAATCAGACTCTGTCTTTTGTACATTTTAAGACTCTGGCTCCGAACCTTCTGGAGATGTAGACCCATAAAACATTTTGATGTTAGAGACGATCCCAGTACAGCACAGTGGAGTAGTGGTTAGCACAGCCACCTCACAGCAAAAAGGTCCTGGGTTCAAGTCCCGAGTTTGGCGAGGGAATTTCTGTGTGAAGTTTGCATGTTTTCCCTGTGCTAGTTGGGCTACTCTGGTTTCCATTAGACTAAAAATATACACATTAGGCTACTTGGTTGTCCCAAATTGCTGCTAGGTGTGAGTGTGAATGGCTTTGTGTGTTGGCCCTGTGATGGTCTGGGAAGCTGTTCAGAGTGTACCTTGCCTTCTCACCATGTTGGCTGAGATTCAAGATTCAAGAGTATTGTCATTATGTTCACACATAAAATTTTGTATGAGACTCTCAGCTTTATTAATCAAGACCACAGACTGCAATTAACACCGTCAAGAGCAGAATACAAACACAAGTAATTACATACACAACTTTTAAATAGAAATATGAAATAGCAATATAAACTCTAAACACCTGTAAATAAAAAATGAGCACTGGGATATACAATATGTACACTGAAGTCACTATGAGATGAAATAGATAAATACACAAATAGCAACAGCAGAGAGGATATAAACTAGGATGTAGATGTAAATGAAGTAAAGTAAAGTGTGCCAGTGCAAGACAGTCACAGCGTTTGTGGATTCAATGTCCTTTTACAGAGCGCTAATGTCTGCATGAGAGTCAGCGGGGGGGGGAGAGTCCATGTGAGTATGTGGCTGTGGAAGAAGGTTGCATGTGTGTGTGTGTGTGTGTGACTACGAGGGAGTGGGGGGTGAAGGGGTGAGGGATTTCACAGCTCTGGGGAAGAAGCTGTTTTTGAGTCTGGTTGTGCTGGTCTTAATGTTTCTGTACCGTTTTCCTGAAGGAAGAGATACAAACAGTCCATTTCCCGGATGGGTGGGATCCGCCGTGATGCGGCTGGCCTTCTTCTGGACCCAGACAGCATATATTGTATCCAGACCTGGTGGACGGCAGCCCACAATCCCCTGAGCGGTTCTTACCACCCAGCCCAAGTCCTTTCTGTCTGTTGCAGTGCAGCTGCCATACCAAACCATTGTACTGAGACAGAGTATGCTTTCTCTTGTAGAAGTTCTTGAGCAGCTGAGAGGAGAGTCCAGTATGTTTTTACTTCCTGGGGAAGAAAAGCCATTGTTGGGTCTTCTTCTCCAGAAGTGAGGTGTTGACAGACCAGGACAGGTCAGAAGAAATGTAGATGCTCAGGAACTTGATACAGTCCACATGCTCCACCGCCTCCCCATGAATGCAAAGAGGAGTGTGCTCTGTCTTCTTGGTCCTCCTGTAGTTCACTATGACCTCCTTGGTCTTGCTGGTGTTCAGAATGAGATTGTTGGTTGAACACCAGTTTATCAGGTGCTGGATCTCCTCTCTGTAGTGGGTCTCATCGTTATCTGATATGAGACCCACCATGGTGGTGTCGTCTGCAAACTTCACGAGCGTGTTTGTGGAGTGGATAGCAGAAGAGTCGTGTGTGAAAAGGCTGAAGAGGGCCAGGCGGAGCACACAGCCCTGCAGTGTTCCAGTGTTCAGAATCAGGGTGGAAGATGTAGAGTTCCCTCTCCTCACCACCTGGGGTCGGTTGGTGAGAAAGTCTCTGATCCGGGAACATGGTGAAGCTGACAGTCCCAGCTTGTAGAGCTTCAGTGTCAGCTTGTCTGGGAGAACAGTGTTGAAAGCTGAGCTGAAGTCCACGAATAGCATCCTGACATAATTGTTGGGGTGCTCCAGGTGGGACATGGCTGTGTGGAGTGCTAGCAAGACAGCATCCTCCATAGAGTGGCTCTCCCTGTAGGCGAACTGAAGGCTATCCAGACCAGCGGGGATAACATCCTTGATGTGGTTAAGGAGGATCCTCTCAAAGCACTTCATGATTACCGAGGTCAGGGCAACTGGGCGATAATCGTTGAGGCAGGTAGCGGCTGATTTTTTGGGCTCAGGCACAATGGTGGAGGACTTGAGGCAGGCAGGGGCGTTAGTGAGCTGCAGCGACAGGTTGAAAATGTCCAGGAAAACTCCTGCAGTCAATGCATCATTTCAGGGTCCGGCCCGGCACCTTATCTGGTCCTGCAGTCCTGTTGATATTGATCCTTCTCAGGGTGGATCACACTTGGTGCCGCTACAGGACAAGGGACTGCTGCTGCTCCTCTTGCGGGGGAAGATGTACAGTCTGCCAGCTGCTCAATGAGTCAAAGCGTGCAAAGAAGCAGTTCAGGGTGTCAGGCAGAGTGGGGTCACAGCTGACCTGCTGGTCGCTGTGCTTGGAGTCCGTGATGGTCCTTATACCTCTCCACATGTTCCGCATTGGGCCTGCAAAAGCTTTGTATGCTCCCGGAATATTACAATAAACCTGACCTAGTGTGTTATTGTCTCTGGTCAGATAGTCAATGAATCTGTGGAATTTGGGGAGCACTGATTTCAGTTCTACATGGTTAAAGTCCCTAGCCACGATCACAGCCACTTCTGGATTAGTGTTCATCTGTGTGCTAATCAGACAATACAGCTCCTCCAGTGCTAACATCCCATTAGGTTTTGGTGGTAAGTAAGCCACAATGATTATAACAGAGCCAAGTTCTCTAACCAATATGAACGGTCTGCGCTTCACTACCAGATATTCAAGATCAGGGGAGCAGAATGTTCCGATAATGATGGTAGCAGTACACCACGAGTTATGAATGTAGAGCACCAAACCTCCGCCTTTGTTCTTGCCTGAAGCTGCAGTCCTGTCAGGCCAGAACAGAGAGCGCCCTGCGAGCTCCACCGCAGCATCGGGGATGTTGTTATCCAGCCTGTGACGATCGCCATGCAGATAGGCACCAGACTCCCTGCAACCCTAATAGGATTAAGGGGATTGGCAAATGAGTGAGTGAGTAAGTGAGTGAGATGATCCAATGTCAGAGTAAATTCTAATTTGGTCACACCTTAGCAAGAGGGAAATATAAAACTATTCAAAGGAAAACAGGATCCATGTCATATGAATGTACTTGTATATGAAATGTTATTTGGGATAAATATGTTTGTATGGGATAAATATGGCTTTTTTGGGAGGTATTTCTATTTGTGTTTCACATCCATACATTTTTACCTTAAACTTGTTTTTTTACATGCCATGGTAATTTCTATTACCCTTCTCTCTCTCTCTCTCTCTCTCTCTCTCTCTCTCTCTCTCTGTCTCTCTCTCTCTCTCTCTCTCTCTCTCTATTTAGGGTTTATGTGAAGGCATAGAAGTGAAACAATACTCTTTCATCAAATTATAAATCTGTCTTTAAGGTGATGCTTGTTGGAGTGATCCAGCCCTGATTTACACTCCTTAGGGAATGATCGACAGACAACCTCAGGAAGTGAGACAGAGCAAGTGATAGAGGGGGAGAAGAGAAAGACATAAAACTCCTATTTCAACAAAGGATAGTGGGATAAGCAGTTCACTGTCAGCACTGTGTGGCAGAGGAACTGATGTGGCTGAACAATGGCGCTCAGTGGAAGTCCGTCATTGCGGGAACAGAGACACGTCTAAGATTACAGCCTCGATCAACTGCCTAGATGTATTGCTTTGAACTGGGTTGCTTTTTCCAAAAAGTAGAAACACAAATCTCAAAGCTGTTGAGCAGTAGAGTTATACTTCATCCAGTGGTCCTTTCAGAACATTTTGAAGTGTTTTGTCATCACTAGTTTGCTGATGAGTCTAGAGAAGACTAGAGAGAAAGAAGTTTGTAGAGCTTAAAACATCCTACAGTGGGATTTCGATTTCTGAATGGTTAAGTCTGTTGTGAAATTAGAAGATATTCTTATGAAACGACTAAAGCTTTTACAAAGGGAGGACGTCGGAAAATAGGTCTGGATGGGTGGATGAGTTGATGATCTGAATAAATAGCACAGGTTAAGAGTTAACAAAAGGTTAGTGATGATAAATGAGCAAGGGTGGAGGATGTTTTTTAGGCTACTAGAATAAGACTAATTAAGGGTGAGTCATCGTGGAATATTTGACCGAACATAGTGTGATTGCTTCATCTGATGTCTTAGTTATAACTAATAGATCGGTTCATCATAGTAATTAGACAACACCCACTCCAAGTTCCATGTTTATGCACAAAACATTCATTCATTTTCTGAACAGCAATGAAGCCTACTCTTGACAAAAATCAGCAATGGTTCTTTTACATGCCTCTCACCATATGTGAGAGACATAGCTGGCCTTTGATAACCCAGTTAGCTGCACTGGGGGGACAGCAGTGACCACCCGCTGATAGTGGGGCTTGAAGCCCCGACCTTGGGATTAATAATCCAGCACCCTACCACCTAGCACCAATTTATTATTATTATTATTATTATTATTATTATTATTATTATCATTTTTCTAAAAGGAGAACCCTGTGTTGCATGTAATTACCAGCTGTAGAATTTAGATCAGAATCTACACTTGCTCTTATTGTCATCAGAGATCTTCAGAACATGGATGGTAATTTACCAAAGTGACATACAGGCTTCAGGGGTGCCCAGATTAGAAAAGAAAGAGCTAGTTAAAATCTGCCACTGAGCAGGAATGAGCTGCCATGGCCCACTACCCTGATGTGTAGGATGAATTATATTCAATCTCACCGCGAATGGAGATCTGGCTGAATATGGATTATGGAAATGGACATGGATATGAAATAGGGTGCTAATGTGCAGGGCTGGCTTCAGGCCAGAAGGAATGATGAGCAGGGTGATAAGGCATGCAGAAGGAAAGAAGGGGAGAAATGGGGGGGAAAAAACACATTACATGAAGTTGTCTTCATTGTAATGTATTTGGTCTGATCAGTGTATTAAAATGTACTGCTTTCATTTTGAGTCCATCTTGTTTAGTGCTGCTATCAATTTCCCATCCTTGTTTTGATTCGATTATTTTACTTTCAAGTCTCCATGAAATCAAAATAGGCACTTTAGAGCTTTTTCAACAACTCTCTTGATGCTGTAGACACAGTAAGCCTGTGCAGTAATGTGAAGAAATAAGTACATCCCAGGGTAATACTTGATTCTTTTCAACATATTTGAAGAAGCAAACATTTCACTTTCTTTAATATAGTGCCTACAGATAAAGGCGATATATTTGAACAAAACCACAAGGAAAATGAGCTTTTTTAATCATTTATAAAACAAAAATATCAATAGATGTAATATTCTTCTGAGGGGAAACCCTTGGCCGCAGAAGATAGTGTTACCCCCTCTAGCAGAACTAAAGTCTTGTAGGCGTTTTGCATTATTGTCCATTAGACTCTAACACTGGCTAGCTGAAATTTGTGAACACTTATCCTCTCAAAATTCCTTCAGTTTCCATGTACAAGCTTCTTATGTTGTGTGCATGTGTACTGTGACTATGGTTAAACAACTCCATCATTGTATAGTATAATCAGAGCACATTATCCCAAAGTGCCTCATCTTTGGCTATGTTTATTGGCAAAGTATGTTTTTGGTAAGGTTTTTTCTGGCGCGCCCACACAAATCCGATTTGTCCAATCATTTAGTGATTGTAGAAATACATCAATCAGCTATAGCATTACCACCACCTGACTGGTATGTGGCTAAGGAGCCCCATACACAGCTAGTTGAGCAAGCTGTAATACACTGTGTGTTCTAGGACATTTCTATCATAGCCAGCATAAACAATTTCAGTAGTTTGTGCTACAGTAGCTCTTCTGTGGGATCAGACCAGACATATTAGCCTTCACTACTACATTAATGATCCTTGGGCACCCATGACACTTGCAAGTTCACTGGTTGTCCTTCCTTGGACCACCTTTGATGGTAAGGTACAACTGCATACCAGGAACACCCCACAAGACCTGTCATTTTGGCGATGAATAGTGAGACCTAAGGCCTTTTCTATACTTGTTCATTTTACCTGCTTCCAAAACACCTTTGAGACATGACTGTTCACTTTTTGACTAATACATCCCACTCCTTGACTGGTGCCAATGTAATGAGTATAATTAATTTAATTTACTTCACCTGTCAGTGGTCACATTATTATTAACTTTATGGATGACCAGTGTATGCACTTTCACACCAACTGTTGAAAGCATTACCTGAGGATTTTTTTGCTGAAATTTTGGGGTACTCTGAGTCTTCTTTTCACATCCACAGGTGGGCTCTCAGGGTGAATTTACTGACGCAGCCAGTCCTGGAGAAATTGTTAGTCTTTTCAAATATACGCCACTTGCATACACTCAAACCTCCCAAACTCTCCTGATACACATGAACATATGTATATTTTCATCATCAGTTGGTTTAATAATTACATTTTCCAAGTTTTCAATTATTTTTTTAATTACTTGCCAGACTAAAAGGAATTTACAAGCTATATTCTGACGGCCTGAACACTAAATTTACAATAAGAGCAGTCCTGAGGTGCTTTTACGTTGCCTTTCTGATCTTCGTTTTAAGCTACATACAGAATTCTATTAAAATCAACACAGCATTTACGACCAGTAGCACAATAAGTGTGTATTATGTCCATTAAATGGGACTTTTAGGCTTCAGATCTATTTTTTAATGTGTAAATGAGAAGCCTGCATCCTTTTCAGACATATGTGGTAACATATCTATGTATAAAGAGCTAAAGAGTTAAAAGTTGTGGGCACATTCATTCATTCGTTCATTCATTTTCTGAACCGCTTAATCCTAATTAGGGTCGCGGGGAGGCTGGTGCCCATCTCGGCCGATTCTGGACGAGGGCAGAGTAAACCCCGGACAGCTCGCCAGGCCATAGCAGGGCAGAAACACACTGACAGTTATGCAGCCTACTCTTGATGAAAATCAGCAATTTTGTGGGCACAGTAAACATTTTTAATTGCTTCCAAATGAGTATAGGCTACATAAAGATAAAGGTTGTACCCGAATTATTTTTAACTAAACTTGTAACTAAATGCAAAGTGCAGTCTGAATTAGATCTAAAACAACATTGACAAAGTTACCCATTTTTTCTGACCTGTTTCTTTGTGAATGAAGTGTCATTTTGGCCACTAAACCAGTTTTTGGGGAAGGACCCTGATGATGCATTCTCAAATGTTGAAAATCACTATTCATAAATGAAGGCAGTGTAACTTGGCGAATACATTTGCTTTACTCTTAGTTCTTTAGAGTTAAACTGTATGTAAATCACCTGTGTGTAAATACTGCTATAGCACAGAGAACAACAGACCCTAGATGTCCAGTTTAAATGAGACAGGTTCCTCCTACAGGAGGTTCTAAACAATGGCAGCTGATATTTAACACCTGATTGTAATTTCATGGACATAATGGTGTGATACTAGTTTTTCCAGTGTGTACTTACTTTTCTCCTGTAATAATCTGTCTGTTTTCCTTTGTTTAAATTATGGGAATACCTATAAAATATTAAATTGTATGTGTTATTTGTTGGCGTATAGCACTTTTATATTAAACAGGGCGTATAGCCCTATATAAAAAGGGGTAAAAGGTTTCCATTTTCTGTTATCCATTTCTGTATCCATTATGTTTCACTTATCCATCAGAGTTGCAGTGGAAACTGGAGCCAATCCCAGCTGACTTCAGGTGAAATTTGTTATACACCCTGAAGAGGTCATCAGTCCTAATATATAATTTAGAAGTTTATGTAGACATATTTCCTCTTCATAACAAATACGGCACACAGATGTTAGTTTACCAAAAGTAACTTGTTCAAACCAAAACAAACAAACAAACAAACAAAAAAAACCCAGAAAAACACTAAAATTATATATTTGTCATCGGTCCATTTGTCATCTGTCATCTGTGCAATAGCAATAGACTCTTAACAGTTATCCTTTCTGTTAAGTTATAGTTTTATTTACACAGTTATATTTCTGTGATTGCTAGTGCTACGGTTACACTTGGCTTAAAAAAAAGAAAATCACAAATAATCCTCTTTAAAGGAGCGGCATGGTGGTCAGCATGTCCGCCTCAAAGAAAGAAGGTCCAGGGTTCAAGTCCTGGGCTCGGTGTTCTCCCTGTGCTTGCGTGGGTTTCCACCGGGTACTCCGTTTTCCTCCCACAGTCCAAAATTATGTACTTATGATAAGTGGCTGTTCCAAATTGCCCCTAGGTGTGAGTGTGTGTGTGTGTGTGTGTGTGTGTGTGTGTGTGCGTGCGAATGGTTGTGTGTGTTGGCTCTGCGATGGTCTAGCGAGCTCTTCAGGATGTACCCCACCTTCAGCCAGTATCGTCTGGGATTGGCTCCAGCCTCCCCACCACCTTAGAGGATTAAGAGGTTTGGCAAGTGAGTGAATAATCCTTTTAAAAGCATTTGTTAAATGCAGATTAGATGATGTGAATTCCCCAAATGAAAGTGTTCATCAAATGTTCTATTCCTTTGAAAAATGGGGAGACTTAGCTTTGCTCTCCCATTGATCGGAGCCACCCCTGGTGTACTGTCGGAGTGTATTGTTACACCCATGCATTTGAGTATGTTTAGATTCAGTGTGGCTGTTGTGAAAATCAGGCAGTGACATATCCTTCCATACTTTGTTTCAACGGTCAATATATGGAATGAAATCACAACTCTCACATGTTACTTTACAGTCCCTGTTGTACATCTTAATCTTGAAATTGGAATGAATTTAAGGAATTCTTCCCAAAAGGGAAGTAGGTTTGT
>JBCNYH010000012.1:49128288-49139227 GCA_039654325.1 Tandanus tandanus
GGTTGGGGGTAGAAATAGTTTTTTCTCTTTGGCCCTTTTTTTTTTTTTTTTGAGACGGTTTTTTTGCTTTTTTTTTGGCAAAAAAAAAAAAAAAAAAAAAAAAAAAAAAAAAGAACATGATTTTCAGCAACAACATCAGCAATTGTGGAAGTAGTTGGAAGGACTGGCTCAGCCCAGGTTCCATCCATCCACACAATTACAAGTAGGGAAAGCTGGTCCAGAAGAAATCCATCCAGGTTTGGGTCAAAGAACTGCCAAGATTGTGTAGGTGTATAAAGACAGTTGCTTGGAAAAGTAAAATGTCTGTGAATTGTAAGAGGGTAGTGCAGGTGCTGATGATGCTGCCAAACCGAGGTCCAGCATAATGATTTTTCTGAGCACTAACAATGAAATTATGTTTTGCCTCAAACATGTCCTACCCTGAAGGAAATTCCCAAATTGAATTTGTCACCCTACTAGCACTGAGGATTTTTCACAATTGCACACCATTAAGGAAGATGTATTCATCTTCTGGAACCACCTCTTAGTCCTTACTTACCACTCACTCATTCACCCACTTCACAGACCCCACAAGGCCACAAGAACCTTTTTTTTCCCCACAAGCCATAGCTTTAGATTATTTATTTATTGATTTATTTTTTAATAAAGTACAGATCAAATCCCCAAACAACATTTGGAATCACTAGGATTTATACATTACTAACTTCAAATGTTAACTTAGATGTGAGTCTTCCAGGAAAGACACTGGCATTGCTTATTTCCACTAGCATTGGAAGATCCTACTATTAAAATAATGAGAAAATCTATGTTTTGCTATGGGAAACCCAAAAAATAGATACATTATAAAAAGTAAAAAGGCAGTGCACAATGGTATCATGTTATTAAGATTATGTGAACGTTATGTAAAAAAATCCATTTGCATATGTTGGAGGAGTTGCGGATTAACAATGGCAACATCCTTGTGGAGGGCGGCACAGTATCGCAGTAGTTAGGCTAATTGGCTAACTGGCTGTTCCAAATCGCTACATTAGGTGTAAGTGTGAGTGTGAATGATTGTGTGTGTGTTAGCCCTGCGATGGCCTGGCGAGCTATCTATGGTGTACCCCGCCCTCGCACAGAGTCTGCTGTCAACGAAAACTAAATTAGAGCTAAGTGCTTTGTAGCTAATAGCATTTTTTTTTTTTAAACATATTCAGAGTTTTAGTATATACTATACAGATACATAAAGAAAAGTAAACTAAATAATTTTATATGGTACATTTTTACCTAATTTGTTTTTACCATGACAAAGCCTGGTCAGGTAAGCTTCATGTGCTCTGCGCAGAGCTAAGTGCTGTGTAGCTAAGGGTATTTAAACCTAATCGGAGTTTAGTACACACCACATGGAAACACAAATAAATCGATATTAGTGTTTACATACTCATATAAAGTTTTAGTATATACTACAAAGAAACACAAGAGAAGCAAACTAAACTAAAACTAGATTTGTATGGTTCATTTTAATGCATCACCGCGATGATGCCACCTGCTAAAGCGACCGTGACAAACCTGTGCAGTTTATACTAAACAATTATGCACCACAGAAGGAAACTTGGTAGACCTCGCTGAATAGAACAGTCCCTTCGATGTCAAATTTCAGGAACTATTTGGTGACATCCACCTTGCCTTCAGCACATATTTAATTGTTCATAAGCACCACTGAGGGATCAGCAGTGACAAGTTCAGTGAGGGAGAGATAAAGATTGGAAGGAAAAAAAGGGTAGTAAAAATGCTGGGGAAAAGAGGAGCATCAAATTATTAAGGGAAGTGTATGGATCACAAAGCTGTTTTATTACGTATGTCTATGTGCTGGTGCCCACGGAAAGCAAATCCAGGCTTATTACAGCTAAAGTTCACCAGATTTCACAGCTTAACAGATGTCGGGAAGAAACGAATGGTCACAAAATGCAGCTGGTGATGATGACCCTGAAAAATGTCACACAGTTAATATGATGAATGGGTGTATTTGCTGGCATTATTGCCTTCCTCCCTCTGTCTTTCGTTCATCAACACAGCCAGCTAGCATGCCCTACATCACTCTTTCCTCTATTTTCTCCCTCTATCTATCATGACACTCAATAGCTGCTCATCCAATTAAGGTTTATGTGGGTGTCATTCATCTGTGCATCTCTTATAACCATGGGCTGGGTGAAAGGTGAAGTACGTATAACGAATGATTTTACTATAAAATTCAAGTGTTGTCAGTAAGTCAATGGTTTGCTTACAAGGGTTCTTTTGATATACTTCTAAAGGAACTTAGGAAGGTCGTACAGCAGAAGGTTTCACTTTAAGAATTGGTCACATTTTTTAAAATGCTTCAATAAATCTGTAAAGAATGTACTCTGTGTGACCATTCCGCTTAATCCTACTAATCCCACGCCTATCTCAACCTACACAAGGCGGGGTACACCCTGACTAGGCCAGACCATTGCAGGGCATCATACACAACCGTTAACACTTATATCCACACATAGGGGCAATTTGAAAAAGCAAGTTAGCCCAAACTGCATGTCTTTGGACTGTGGGAAGAAAACTAGAGTACCCGGAGGAAACCCACACAAGCATGGCGAGGATATGCAAACTCCACACAGGCCCTGGACTCGAACCCAGAACCTTCTTGCTGTGAGGACACGCTAACCACGACGCCACTGTGCTGCCTGGTAATTATACAGAAAATCTTAATCTGTCCTGTGTTACTGTGTGTATACAGCTCTGGAAAATTTATGAGACCACTGCAAAATTATCAGTTTTTCAGGTTTTAATATTTATAAGTTTGTGTTTGAGGAACATGAACATTTTTGTTTTATTCCATAAACAACTGTCAACCGTTCCTTCTAAAAACATAACTATCCACATAAAACTATTGTCACTCAAAACATTACATTGCTAAAAAATGACAATGGGCCCAAAATAACAAGAGATGCAGTGTTTTCAAACATATAAAGATGCATGGAAATCAAGATCACAATCGGTTTTAAACTAGAACTCCTGACTGGAGGTTATATGCCCCTGTGCAGCTTATAAATATGCACTCGCAAGCAAGGTATGAACATGAAGCCGCAATAACCTTGACCTTTAACCTTCAACCTCTAATTCTAATCAGCTCATCCATTGATGTTTAAAAAATTTGTTTACTTATACTCAAGCCATTCAAACTCCTTCAAGTCATTCCTGGAACCTGTGTTCACAAGCAATGTGTAAACATGAGGCAGTAATAAGTTTGACCTTTAAACTTTGAAACCACCAAAACTAATCAGTTCATCTTTGGTTAAGGGGGTTATCTATGCAAAGGTTTATGAAAATCTCTCAAAGTGTTCTTGAGGTATTGCATTCACAAGGATGGCAAAGACTGACTGACAGATGGATGGACAACCCAAAAACAATGCCGCTGGTTCTGGTCATCATCGGCATGGAGGCATAACAACAAAGTATGTATATTTGTAGTGCAGATGTGTTCAGAAATCAGTATTTGGTGGGATAACCCAGACATTTTAATCATAGCTTTGATGAGCCTTGGCATGCTCTCCACCAATCTTTCATGTTGCTCTTGGGTGAATTTTCACTCCTGGTGCAAAAAATTCAATCAGCTCAGCTTTGTTTTATGGCTTGTGACCATCCATCTTCCACTTGATCACATTCCAGAGGTTTTCAATGGGATTCTGGTCCTGAGATTGGGCTGGCCTTGATAACATCTTGATCTTGTAGTTCTCCATCTACATCTTGATTGACCTGAAAGCATGATATGGTGCTCATCTGCTTCACAGAAAGAAGGTCCAAGGGCTTGGCAAGTGCGTTTCTCCGTGGCGATTGCATCTTCTTGCTGCGCTTGCGTGGGTTTCTTCTGGGTACTCTGGTTTTCTCCCACAGTCCAAAGACATGCATATTAGACTAACTGGCTGTTTCAAACTGACCCTAGATGTGAGTGTGAATGGTTGTGTGTGTGTGTGTTGACCCTGCGATAGACTGGCAAACTATTCAGGGTGGACCCTCAGTTAGCTGAGATAAGCCTGATCACAACCCTAGTAGGATCAAGCTGTGTGTGTGTGTGTGTGTGTGTGTGTGTGTGTGTGTGTGTGTGTCCTCTTTCATTCTCTATTCTTAGAAAAAAAACGGCTTTAGATATCTCAGATCCCATAAATATCCACCCACCCCGTAGTTTTAAAGAGGATACAATTAAAAGTAAGCTACATATCAAACAAGCTGTGTGTTCTCTACTTGTCAGTGTGCCTTGCTGCGTTCTACACTGAATTTTGTTTCCTTCCTGTCTATATTTGTCCCAATAAATAAGTGACATGGGGCTTTTCATATTCTTGCTATTTTCACTTTGAGTAATAATAAGGCACAACAGATTGCCTAGTTCTGCTGCCAAGCATATGGCATATGTATCACACTTCAGTATATCATTGAAAAAGCATTATATGGCCAGAAGTGAAAACAGCCTACTGATCATGCTCACAATCTCCTAATTAAAAGTTATTTTAAAGTACTGCTTATCCTGACTTATGTTTATAAATCATATATTGTCTTAACCTTCTTGTTTTGCCCATTAACTGGCAAAGAATATACAGTGTGCTGGGTCATATCTCAGTATAATTAGCATATAAAATATTTGAAAAATATTTTAACTGGGAACAGTATAAAGGGACTGGAAACTGCATTGTTTGATAGTGAAATCACATGCGTATGTCGACCTCACAATTACTGACAACAAAAATTTGATCAGCAGAAAGACTTCTGTGCGTTCATGATGGGATTTCTGGAGTATGTCTCTTTTTGGCGGTGCGGTCGCAGCTGTTCTTTCTGTGCTTGGATGGGTTTCCTCCGAGTACTCTGGTTTGCACCCACAGTCCAAATACATGCACAATAGGCTAATTGGCTGTTCCAAATCACCCCTAGCAGTGAGTGTGAGTGTGAATGTTGTGTGTGTTGGCCCAGTGATGGTCTGGTGAGCTGTTCAGGGTGTACCCCGTCTTCACCCAGTGTCGGCTGAGATGGGTGTCAGCATCCCCACAACCCTAGTAGGAATAAGAAGTTCAGCAAATGACTGAGTGAGTGTTTCTTTTTTTTCCCCCTCTCCAGTAATTCCACCCGAAGACCATGAAAGGTCAGTAGACTTATGCTGTAACACAGGTATTACTGTAGTATGGTAAAACCCTCTGATATTCTTACAAATATCCCCTCATTAGGCATGTTTTAGATGCAGGGCTCTTAGCTCTATGTACAACTTCGTGCTTTAGCAGACAAGCCAAATGATAAAGCTTTGATTGTACAAGGCTAAATACATACTTATTGTGCACAAACCTGAAACATGTATCTGTATGTTTCTTCCTTTGGAATGTGATCTATTTTCAACTCAAAGTGCAGTTTACCATTTTTACTCAGGAGCAGTTAGCGGTAGGGAAGTAATAAAGTTTTGTGATTTTGTGACCGGAATACTTAAATGAGATGACTGCTACATGTAACATCAAAGTGCGTTGAAGTGTATTTCAAAAAATTATAAAAAAAATTATGCCTCAAAATGTGACTATTTGTCACACAGCAGAGATGTGAAGACAGCCAGCTCTTAGATATCCTTTTATTTATGTTTACAGTGTTAACGTCCACAAAACTTGAGCAAGATGGGGTTGATTTCAGATGTAGTTTGTATTAATGGAAAGTTACAATGTTCGAGAGATAAGAAAGTAAAGGTTATTTGAGCAGAGCTAGCATGCATATTCTCCCACAGTCGGCCATTTCCAGTTTTCACGTATCCACCCGAGCATGTCCAGTGTGCATGTCCCATGATATCACGTGGACTGAACTGATAGCGAGTGAGAGTGAGGAAAACATTGTCACCCAGAAAACAGTTACTAGTACCTCTATACTGGTCATATTTATTTTTACTTAAATCATTTCCAGTAAAGTCTGGTCATGGAACAAACATCTAATTTATGTCATGAAATAAAATAATGGAACTATTAGTGTTTAGCATTAAAACTCAAGACCTCATTAATGCCATAATAAGAATAATGTGGAAACTATTAGTACAGTAACAGTAATGCTTTACTGGGTCTGAGCTGTGTTCTCTTCTAATTCAGAACATAAAAGCCACAGGCCTTTTGATCAAAACCAAATGAACACTAAACTTATTGTTCCGTTATCTGTCCTTTTGTGCAATTTTTCATTTGATTGGACAACGTGTTCCCAGTCACTCTACTTTTAGTTTCATGCCCAAAGGCATTTTGGGGTTAAAAAGCATTCAGGATGAAAGAACCCTCGTTGCCACTTGGTAAGATATGAGTGAGATATGGTTGCTGGCAAAAGAGTGAGTACTATTTTTACTATTTTTGATATTGTTATGTGCAATAAAATACCAGCCCGTGAATTAAATCTGATGAGTGTTTAACTTTATGAAATCACCTGACAGTCTACAGTCTGGGCTAGAAAAAAATCAGCCTTAATCTCATTTCTTACGACAAGTCTGCATTTTTTTCTTACAGCCATTAATAGTGTAAATTAATCAGGGCTTGGAGGTTTATTCAAAGTAAATATGCTGTGATTGGCAAAAATTAAACACTATACTGATGTATTTTAATCTATGAAAATCAGGGGAAAGGAAACCTTGATTTCTTAAAGATGTCCAAAGTCATATCAGTGCATTTCCACAAACATGGCATATGACACGACTGGACACTTACAGAACTAGTACTATTTTTAAAATATTGCAAAGCGTTAGCTTTCAGCAGTTTATCAAAGTATGGATAAGATATTAGGATTTTAAATGCAAGGCACCAGATTGAACATCAGTGTAGCTCCGACACATTCCAACAAGAACAGGTGGAACATTCCCCTGAGAGCTATATATGAGTGCTCTCAGTGTGAGAACACAATTACAAGCAAACCAAATTGCAAGGAGGTGTCAACTACAAATATTACTGAAAACACAATGTAAATATTAGATTAAATATAGCCATAATATATTCAGTTGATATTATCAGCTATATATATATATATATAAATAATCTATGAAATATGACATGTATTCCTGGGATGAATAAATGTCATATTTCATAGATTATTTATGTATTCTATATATATTCTATATATAGTATGTACATGGAATTCACACACACACACACACACACACACACACACACACACACACACACATACGCACACACACACAACCTTAAAACATGTCTTCACCTTAAAATGTAATAATTTTTGTGAAGGAGAATTGTGTTTTGTTCTCATAAGTAAGACAAGTTCCCATAATGTGACTGTGTAAACAGATTTAGGTCCCCACAACAAAATGATTACCCGGACCACAAACACCTGATACAGACAAAAGGCAAGTTATAAAAACATATAGAACTCAATCCCTCCCATCAATAATAACTCTTCACTTAGTTTTTTTCCTCTCCTACACGCTGCTCTCTTATTTATTGTTGTATTTTACAAGGCGCTTCGATCGGTCCTTCCTACTCCTCATGATGAATATGCCATCATTTCAGTCAAACCTGTGTACTATTGATTTCATACAGAAACACTGGAAACATTTAAAAAAAAAACTCACGGTGTAACATGAAAGATTGATCATTTTTCACACATGTTCTGCTTCGCTTCTACGCATTGTGGAATGTCAATAAGTCATCACAGTTGGTTTCATTATTCCCTCTTGGGAAGCTCAATGAAGTGCACTGTTTCCTGAGATATTCCACTGCCTATACCAAATAGAAGTTCCAAGTGGATGATTTCATGTGATCATGTTTATACATGACATGTGGCAGATGTTTCACATCCACTTCCTTTTCACTCTGCATGCAGTAAACAAAATCTGGGATTTTTTTCCCTCCCGAGTCATTTCTGTTTCTCTGTGTTCACTTATTTGGCCGGGGCCAGTTGGCCACCTGGGAGAGCAGGCGCTGATTACTCGGCTCTGATTGATGGATCGATGAATCCTCACTAACGGACATAATGCACACCACATTGATGCTAGTCAACTGAAAGAAAAGTGCAATACGTCTAGAACTCTCCTGGACATTACAGTATATGGTTAGGGGCTGGAAGGAATGGAAAGCTGGCTGTATTTTGGTTTAATTAGGCTATTTCCATCATGAAAGCATTCCCCTGGTCTTGTAAAGGGAATTAGAGTTGTGCTCTGTGTAAGTCTGCACCCTCAAGCCAGTCATTGCATTGGGCCAAAAACAGACCTCTCGCTAATTCAATCAGCAATGCTAGGAGCAACCATGATGGCCAGCTCTTTTCTTTACACCAAACCATTACTCTCAAGATTTTAGCTTTATGCCTTTCATTTTTTTATTTAAAAAAAAAAAAAATCACTAACATTTTAATGCATCCGGGCTTGAGTGGTAGCACATTGAAATCAGTGTGAGTGATCAAGGCAGAGCAGAAGTCTAAATGACTGACATACTTTGCAAAAATAATAGGGGCCTGATCTATTAACTATGCATATTAAACATGCCTCAGTGTAGAAACACCTGTGAGGGAATTGGTTAAGAGAAACAAAATGGTGCTGCTTTGAAGCTGCCAATAGAGCATTAGGGATGACAATAGAAATATGTGTATGGAAATGTAAAAGAGGGAGAGAGCAAGAGAGACTATTTGAAGCATTAGGTACCTAAACCCTAATTACCACAAGGAACACATTAAAAAGAAATGCGTCATTATGTTAACAATTAATATAATTATGTCTGTCCCTACGGCCAGCCTGTTCCAAGCGTGTGTGTGTGTGTGTGTGTGTGTGTGTGTGTGTGTGTGTGTGTGTGTGGGAGCAGCAGGAGCATGACAGGCTACATAAGACTGTGTGTATATCCGTGCTTTTATACCTTGCTGGGACCAACTGTTTTTTTTTATTTTATTGACTGAATTTAACGTTGGATTTGGGTGTAGGCACAGCACTTAATAACTCTCATATCAGTGTAGTGTCCTCACAAGGATAGCAAGACATATATGCCTGTTTGGAGTAGGATGTGGAGGGCCACCAGCCTCTAGACGTCTTCTGCAAAAGACAAAAACCTCATAAGCACTTCAGAAGAATACTAATAATATTGACTTGCCATTTATGCCTGTGGGATTATCTCTGGCCTTACTTTTTTTAGGCTAGATTTGCATTCTACTGGCTTTGGTGCAACACACACAGAAACACACACAAAACTATAGGCTGAAAAAAGAGTGCATATGGCATGAGCCAGTTTTAATGAAAAACAACCAAAAAAAAGTACATTTTAATATCAAACACCTACAACATAACCATCTTTCTCATGAATTAATGTTTTGCTGCATACTCACCCTTCAGTGCAGGGCTAATCCTTTACAGAACCTCATAACCTTGAAAAGACACTTAAAATACCAATATTATTTTAACTTTAACATTTACAAATGGAAATTAGCTCTTCCATTTTTCATCACAGGTGTATTTCTCAAACCCCGGTAATTCTCTCTCCCACTGCACCTGTTCCCTGTGCAGTCAATTATTCGTCAGTATTTGAGCAGGAATATTTTATCATGGGAGATTTGGGTGACTATGTAATGTGTTGAAATGTCAGAAATGAGTCAATGATTACTACTTTTCCTACTTGGTGCACTCTTCAAAAATCTTAAGAAATAACTGTACTGGAGAGGGGAAGATGACAGCCATATTTCAACATAGTGCACAACTTTAAATTATTTCCTTTTTCCAAAACATCTTCTTTTAAGCTTTTGCATACCAACCACTTTAGTCAAAGATCTTCTTTTTATTAATTCGGAACTGCTTAATCTTACTAGGGTTATTGGAAGGCTGGAGCCTATCTCAGTCAACTCTGGGCAAAGGCGGGGACCACCCCAATATGCTAGGCAGTTCATTACAAACACAGACACAACCATTCATACTCACATCCACACCTGATTTGCAACAGCCAATTAACCTAATGTGCATATCTTTGGATTGTGGGAGGACACCGGAGTAGTCAGAGGAAACCCATGCAAACATGGGAAGAACATGCAAACACCACACAGAAAGGCCCTAGTTGAGTCATCTTGCTGTGAGGCAGACATGCTAACCACTACGCCACTGTGCTTCCATTTTCTTTTTATTTATTATATTTCACAATTGATATTAAATGCGAAAATGCAGTACAGTAAAACTTTGTACGAATACACAAGTATGAAGTGGACAAAAGAGTTTCCATATTAGAAAACTTATGTTTTAAATGAAAATTTATTATAATTAAGTTCGTCTTTATATAACGTTTTTCAGTTTCCACAAAGAGGCACCCAGGCTGACTTGTACCTTCCAACACTCACTCACTCATTTCCTGCGCCGCTTAATGCTCAGCCGACACTAGGCGAAGGCAGGGTACACCCTGAATAGCTCACCAGACCATTGTAGAACGTTTCAACATGGGAGTCTTGGGAAATTCTATAACCAGAGTACTTCTATACTTTCAGTGCTAATTTAATAATTATATACAGATGACGATTATACTTCCTACTTTCCAAGAAAGCCACAACAATCACAGTTCCTACACTGCAAAAATATTATCTATCTTAAATATAGCCAAAGTGATCTCACATATTGGAAGATTTCAAGACACGAGATCTAAAATTATTAAACCTATTTCTAAACTCACTTATTTCAAGATTTATTTGTTCATTAATTTATTTTCTTAACCATTTAACCCTAATTAGGGTTGCAGAGAGGCTAGTGCCCATCTCAGCCAACTCTGTGCGAAGGCCCGCCCATCACAGGGCCACAAGTTTTATTGTCAACTCAAATTGTTTCCCATGAAGCAAGATCATTACACTAGTATCAAGTCCTTTTCTCCCTAAATCTAGTGTTCATTTCTTGTATTTTAATGAATCCTTTTTGCAGTATGAAGGATGGGGGGGGGGGGGGGGGGGGGGGGGGGGGGGGGGG
>JBCNYH010000012.1:49142427-49155859 GCA_039654325.1 Tandanus tandanus
CACGCTCTCAGGTCCCTTTTCCCCTAAAGCCAGTGTTTCTTTCTTTGCTTTTCAAAGAGCTCTTTTTCATGGGGGGGGACCCCCCCCCCCCCCCCCCCCCAACCACCCCTCGTTTCTCATGCATCATTGCAAAAATACTTCCTGAAAATTACAGCTATGCATTGGGGAAGCCATAAGAAGAGCAGCTGGTTGTGTTACTGAGCAACTTTGTCCCCACTGAATGAAGTATTTATGATAGATTTCTCAGTGGTGACTTACTTCCAAAGCAGTGAACATCTCTGTTAATATGAGTTGTTGCTATGGCAGCAATAAAGCGAGGAAACTTCAGGGAACGATACTCATCTACCCTCACTGAACTTCAGAACTTTAATAGAATGAAAATGCTTTAATCAATACTAAATTATTCTGCCGTGGGACTGGTCTCTTTGAGGATGACCCCCCATGCACAGGGTACAAGACCTCACTGAATGATGGAAATTATATGCTATAGGTTTCACAATGACCAGATCTCAACCAAACTAAAGATCTATGGGAGATTTTGAAGTGATGCGTTAGCTTTCTACCACAGTCATCAAAACACCAACAGAGGGAATATCCTTTGGAAGAACAGGGTTAACTCTCATTAAACTGTACAGACATATGGTGGCTCAATACCTTACTAAAATAGATTATACTGTTTTGGTCACCTGTCTGTGTATTCCATCCCCAGAGTCTGGTCCTATTTCAAGTATTAATCCCTCAAGGGAAATTCAGCTTCTGCAATTTCCCCATCAAAAGTGAGTACACACATGTAAACAGTGAGCGCACACACTCAGAACAGTGGGCTGCCACACATTGCGGCACCCAGAGAGCAGCTTGGGGTTAAGTGCCTTGCTCAAAGGCATTTCAGCCATGAAGGCGGATGAAGGGAAGGTGCAGCTCACTCTCACTGCTGCCACACAATATCCTGCTGGTTCAGGAAGCAAACCAGTGACCTTTTGGTCCCAAACCCACCTCTTTAGCCATTAGGCTGCACTAAGTGCGCTATTTATACACCGGCTGTTAAAGTGGGTATAGAATAGTCTCCTGAGCCTTGTGCCTTTCAACGACTTTATCCCTGAAATCTTGTGACAGTACCTTGTCACCTATAGCTTATTGAATGTTTCCATATGCATTTCCTATTCCTGGGAGCCAAATAGCTTGGAGTGCAATGGAAAAGCCATTATTTTTTTCAGAAATCTTGCTTGCTATTTTATATATTTCAATTGGCTGTTATAGGATCACTTATTTACTCCTACTCATTCGCTGAAAAGCTTAATCTGTTAAGGTCACAAGGCAGCTGCAGCCGACACTGGGCAAAGGCAGGGTACATCCTGAACAGCTCACCAAACCATCACAGGGCCAACACACACAGCTATTTACACTGACACTCAGACCTAGGGTCAGTTTCGTACAGTCAATTCGCCTATGTTTGGGAGGAATCCGGAGTACCTGGAGGAAACCCATGCAAGCACAGGGAGAACATGCAAACTCCACACAAAAACGCCCGAGCTGAGCCCGGGACTTGAATCCAGGACCTACGTGCTGTGAGGTGGACATGCGAACGACTACACCACCATGCCACCTGCTGTAATAGGATGCATAGCATAAATCCATGTACTCATTTAAGGCTGCACAACAATGAAATATGTATTTTTGAAAGGGGAAGGTTTTTTTTAATACTCACTGTAATCGCAGTCCACAATTAATGGTTGGAATGGAGTTGCAGATTTTTTCTAGCTGCCTCTAACTAAAGGGAATGACTGAAAACCCCCTGCAGTGAAAAGGCAGTCATGTTAAAAAAAAAAATTCTCTTAATAAAGATCTCTACTCAATTCCGCCTTAGATGACTATAACAGAGCACGGTATGGCAGGGCCGAAATATGGATCATATCAGCTCTGAAAATAAAGAGAGCAGTGTAGTGCCCCAATGCTGATATCTGCACATATTTTATTATTATTTTTATTATTCATTTTTTTAATTACTATGACATAGTACACACATTGCTACACAAGTGATTTAGAGCCTTGGCTGGAAGACACCAGCTAACTCAAATATAGAAAAATACCTACTTACATCAATTTTTAAACACATACACTCATACAAAATGTTAGCCATTCCTTTTGATAAAATGAAAAATCAAGAGTTTTAATGGTTACTAAATCAGCTTTACACACTACCTAGGCATATAGCCACCTTGCTATTAATATTGTATTATCTCCATCAACAATGCATCTATCAAAATCTGCAAACAAGCCATTTGTTTGTCAGTGAACACCTGCATTTCCTATAAAATAAGGATGGATATTTATAAGTAGGTGTCCTAAATAATGAGTTGTTAACTCATCCAGCATTGTCAAAGTCCCGCTGTGATCAAGCCAGTAGCTGTTTCTGAAACTGCAGTAAAACTTAGTCACATCACTGTCAGCAAAATTTTAATTCATGTCCCAGTGATAAATGTTCCTCTTAGATGCACCTGTATTAATTAAATATCTCCAGCTGAACAAAAATCAAGCTCTGGATAGATATAAGATTGATTTCTACAATGAAGACATTCTGTGATACATTTAGTAGGTTAGCATATCAAATGGGTGGGTGTACCTGAATTCAAATCTTACCTCTACTGCGCACACTCTAGTAGCAGAAAGTCCCTACTGTGCAGACTTTGGCAAATTTGACAATATGGCAGAGCTATTTTGGCTTCATTTCTATAGAGAGGGAGACAATGGAACCACACCGTCCATGTCTTCTCCAGTCAGTGGGCAGAATAAGTACACAATTTTATTCATAAAATGTTAGAAACATGAGAATGCCATGAAGCATTTACAGATGTAAAATGATGTTACAGGTGTTACAGGTGTCTCATCTAGACACCGTGAACTTGCAGGTAGTAACTGCTGCTGTCATCAAAGAGGCTCTCCTGTGCTTCAAGGACTCTTAATTACAGTAGGCTCACAGCGCTCAAGTCTCCCATCCCATCATGATTATCTTAAGTTGCTTCAGTTGCAATAGCTGAAAAAGTGCTTAAGACAAGAGCAGAATTTACATAGATGGCAGTTAAAGAAACACCCTGATTTTGGCTTTGTGCCATCTGGAGCACTCGACTGCCTTCATAGTATGTAAGTCATGGACTTAGGTCAAGGGAAGGTTCTGTGTACACTGAAAACCACATAGCTGAGAACTTTTTTGAATTATGTGAATGGAAGAATCTGAATATTGATACTGAACATCCATTCAACAAACCTTAGAATAAAGATCAGTGGTTCATAATCCCACTATTAGGTGTCACCCAATAAAGGATAAGTTCTTTTGAGTCCGGTTCCTTTCAATGATTCTTATTCAAATAATCCCTGAAAGTTTTTTCTTACCACTGCGATGTCTAACTTGGTCATTACAGATATAAATATACATCTTCATCAAGGGTGCCCAGTCCTGTTCCTGGTCATCTGCCTTCCTAAAGATTTTAACTCCAACCCTAATGGGGCCCATTTGTCAATTCCAATCATTGCTTTAAGTCTTTATTTCCAAGTCTTAAGTCTTGATTAGATGATTGGATGGTCAGGTGGGCATAATTAGGGTTGGAGTGAACGTCTTTGGGAAGGTAGATCACGGCACCCCTGATCTACATAATGGATTTGTGTAAAGCATTATTTTCTTAATGATACTGTTTATTACAAAAAGTGATAAACAAATAAGTTAAAGCTGAGGTCCAGTTATATGGAAAGCAAGCACAATTTAAAAGTAGCATTTCTTCACGGCTCCGGATAAACCCTCCCCTACCCTCAAAGCAACATGTCCCTTCACACACAAGCTCCAATCCGACAGCTTTTTTGTTAATGGTAGGGCCACACACGTCTGGATGAACATTTGACTGGATATTTAGCAGTGGACTGTGAGGCAATGTTTGGTCATTTTTTTGACAGGATTACAGTGGCCACAGATGAGGGATATATATAGTGCTGGGCCAACACATACACAACCATTCACACTCAGACTGACACCTAGGGGCATTTTGGAACAGCCACTTAGGCTAATGAGAACTGTGCGAGGAAGCCGGAGGAAAATTATGCAAGCTTGAGAAGAACATGGAAACCCCACACAGAAATGCACGAGCCAAGGACCCAGGACCTTGCTGCTGTGAGTCGGATGTGCTGTCCACTACACCCCCTTGCAAGGCAAGGATCGTACACAACAGTCAAGGGAAGAGGACGATGGCTTAAAACTTACCTGAACAAGAACTCTTAGCAAGGCTTCCAATTTTTATATGTTTGGCCTTTCATTGTTGTGATACGAATCATAGATATACGCTGCTAAATACAGCTTAATATGCTGTGAGCTTCTTACATAGCCATAGTTTTCAATGTAGAAAATTAGTGTGAGAAGTGAAGAAGTGTCCACTAGGAATCAGTGAAGTGGTGGTGAAATGTCCCAGGTGGATGTGATGAATAGATTTACTAAAGTAAGCCTTTAGATACTTTAGAGATTGCCAAGAATATGGCTAACATGGTAAATGACAAACCACACACCTTTTTCTACAGCCCCTTTTTATTCATTTGCCATGAAAATTACAGACAGCTATTTACCTTTTTCAAAATATTGTGCTGTGAACATATTCATTTGCCAAACTGCTTAATCCTACTAGGGTCGTAGGGAGGCTAGAGTATATGTCAGCTGACTCTAGGCAAAGGAGGGGTTCACCCTGAACAGCTCGCCAGTCCAAGACCAGCACACACAGAACCATTCACACTCACACCTAGGGGCATTTTGGAACAACCAATTACCCAGTGTCCATGCTGTTGAACTAGTGGAAGAAGGACGGGGGATATCCGGAGAAAACGCACACAAACACGACCTCACCAAGCCTGGGACTCAAACCCAGGATGTTCTCGCTTTGAGGCTGATGTTCTGACCACTACGCCACCATGTCACCCTCATGCTATGAACTGACATTTTTATTCTATCAAAAAAAATCTCCCACTGAAAAAGTTCTGAAAAGCCTGTTTTCTGCTGTGTCTCAGAACTATGCATGGTAGCGGGAACATCATTTCACAGAAAATCATACAAAGGACACCTGTGGGTGGAGCAACTGAAGTCGAAATTAGAATTTCTGACCTCCAACTTGCTACTTTTTTCTTTCCAAACTTCCATATGCCTGCCCCCTTTCTCTCTTTCTCTCTCTCTCTCTCTCTCTCTCTCTCTCTCTCTCTCTCTCTCTCTATCAGGAGTGATATTAATGCAAATTACTATTATGAACGATATACTGTAGTCAATGTGCCAGTTTACACTTAAAAGGAATGAGTTCAAAGTTCAGTTCATACAGCTGTAAATGAACATGTTCATTGGTTCTGTTTCAGTTAATAAATAAGCCACTATTCTTATTTAATAGAGCGTCCTACATATGCATTGCCACCCCCGAAATTACTGAACTGTGATGCCTATAAATGCCTTGTTCACATCTGACCAGTGATCTACTGCTGTTTCTACATTATCTACCTCAGACAGTTCACCGTAGAAGTCAGTAATATTCCTACTGAACTCGCTCTTGAGCATTTTCTCTACCTGCTTCCTGAATAGCTGCAAACCAGTCATCAATCTGATGAACCATGTTTTTTCAATCTTACACAAGTCCTGCAGATCTCCCACGATATACTCTAGTACAAGATTGTCCCCTTGCTGATGGGACATGAAGGAATCAGGAATAAATGCTGTGAGTTTCACTTTGGATGAACTTTGTGATTGTTGCATCATAGTCATATCTTTATTGTTTAAGTCGCATGTACATCTCAAGACTGGTCCAATGCTTCTACCTGATGGGTCATTTCAAATTTGAAGTGACAAACTTGCGGTCTTGCTTTTTCAGACCCGATGGTACAATTTGCATACTAAATGTGTTGTTTCTTCCAGCTGAGTCTTCACCTGTTTATTTATAAAACTGATTCAAATGCACAAACAAACTAGCTTCAGAAGTATATGTCTGCACCACTAACACCAGCTATGCCAAACTCTCTTTATGAAGACGTCATGCGGCATGTCGTAAAACAGTTCAGTGAAAGGTGAGTAGACACAGATCTCTGAAAGAGGGCAGAGCCATTGAAAAGAGATAGATATCTCAATTTAAGGGCTCTGACGTTGAAGGTGTGCAGCGTTCACTATTGCCAGAGTGAATGAAGTTTAAATCCACATCCGTCATTTGTAAACTAAAAAAAAGAATGAACTTTGTTTATTGAATGCATTTATGCACAACACTGACTTATTACTGAAGTGAAACAGGACCTTTTCCCACATGGTTGACTACTCAGCTCCTTTTCCAATTTGTGCTTGGGTTGTACTATAAGTCACTTTGGAGAAAAGTGTCTGCCAAATGAATGAATTCAAATGCAAATGCAAATGATTTGTGTTAAACCCAACCATGAGCTCTAAGCACTTGGCACATCTGAATTATATTGCAAAGGGACATCTTAGTGGAGATGAAATGAGCTACAGACAGCCCAGATGGTTTGTGGTATTTAGATGTTATTAAATTAGGCCATTTCTTTGCATAAAATGGTCCTTAAGTCATCAAAGAGGACAGCCGTCAACAAAGGGCTTGGGTTTTGTCTGCCTTCATTATGCTTTCCATGTTTATTTGCAAACTCAGATAAAAGAAGCGCATTCGTCATTCACCCTTAAAGAAAAAGGAAATTAATCAGACCACAAAAGACAGTCGGATGTAGAATTAGTGGGTATGAAATTAATTTTCTCGAAAAGAGAACACTACTCATGGCTTCGTGTGTCTAAGTAGAGGAAAGCAAGAAATTAAAGATATCCATAAATCTTTTTAAAGTTATTGGAATAAGGTGCAATACAATGAAACCCGGCCCGAAAAATCAAAGCCATGCAGAGATAAAATAAGTATAAAAAGAAAATGAAAAACAAGAATCACGATTAGGCAATCAGAAAGAGAATCAAGAGAAGAAAATGAGATGAGGGTATTGAGCTCCTTCGTCGAGAGAGTTGTCTGCAGGCAAATAGAAGCATGGCTTCTCTGGGAAGGGAAGGAAAAAACAAATATTCAAATGTGGTAGTAATTGTAGATGCATTTCATCTTGTTCTTGTTGGAGCCCTCGGGATTGTAAATCAAAAGTGTGTGCAGCAAGGTATGGATCATATTTTAATAGTGATGATAGAGAGATAGATTTGTTTTTCCCGTAGTGTCTGAAAATTGCATTAAATTCCCTTGTTACCGGTAATAAAAGTATCACACAGACACCACTTGGGGAAAAATGGCTTCCACATTGTCATAGGTATATCAGTATTATACCTAGGAAATAAAGCCTCATGCTGACAACCTCTCCAACAGCCCTCACCACCATGCCACATGCACACACACACACACACACACACACACACACACACACACACACACACAATTTTTTTTTTCTTTCCTCATATAAATAAGGCAGTTTTACAGAGATAAGATCTTGGCTGTTGAGAAACCAGTAAAGAAGTAAATGCAGGGCTGGATTACTGAACAAGGCTGGGCACATAGTCAGGGGTCGCACCTTCCCTTCCTCCACCTTCATGGCTGAAGTGCCTTTGAGCAAGGCACCTAAACCCCAACTGCTCTCCAGGCGTTACAATGTGTGGCATCTCACTGCTCCGAGTGTGTGTTCACTATTTACATGCGTGTGCTCACATTGGATGGGTTAAATGCAGAAGCTAAATTTTCCTTGCAGGATTAACACTAGAGATGGGTAAATGAAGGGATTTTGTGATGAACACATTGGAAACTACTTTTTTCCTAGGACATTTTATATGCTAAGTTTAAATCTGATGAGGTCTTGTGTGTATGACTCATTTTAATATCGGGTCCTGCAAGTTTTTAAAAAATGCTGATTCAGGCCTGGAATCGACCCATTTTTCACAAATAAGAAACAGATAAAAGGACCTGAGACTGCATTTCCTGTGACAGTATGAGTGGTAGGAATATAAAAAATTGACATGCATATATGAATTCAAATATCTAAATAGTAACAACGTTTCCACAACAACGTATGTACAAAATTTTGCTCTTAAATGCAAAAATAACATGAAATCTCCTCTTCTTCTTTGTAAACTTCATCAAACTAGTTTTAACCAACAATATCACTGCGGGTATTATAAATCTTGGTCACATCTGCCATCATTCACTCCCTTAGGAAAGCTATGTAGTAGGTAGTTCAGTTACAACGGCATTATACTTCTGTCCTGAAAGCACACATGGATTCCACAAGAATTATTTTCCATTTTGAATGAACTTATGAAGAAATAAACACCACAGTTAGCTCTGTATGTGCTGTGCAGTAATCAAACTTGTTATATTTGATATACGGGTGAAAATCAGGAAATATAAGCATCAATGTTGACTATAAATTGGTACCCTGCATAACTTTACTAGTTGTAACTCTAGCAATATTTATTCAGTGAACAGAAAAACCTGAAAAAGACATATTATGAGGATATTTATAACAATGAAAATAAGCCATGATGGCAAGCGGCCCATTTTTTGGTCTTTCCAGCCGGCGTTTTGAAAAATGCCAGTACCTGATATAAAAATGCACTTTTGTCAGAAACAAAGTCCATATTCATGCTCTTCGATACTATTGGCCTAAGAACACACTCATTTAGAAGGGTTTTTTTTTGTTTTTTGGTCATTTACTCTCCCCTTAAACACAGTATATTTAAAAAAAAAAGTTTAAAAAATGAATAAAGATGAATCATGTGGGATCTTTTTCCATGTTTATAGTAGGAACACACAGGAAATCCCATGACTTTCAAGTAGACTTGAAAATGTAGGCATGACAACATTTAACAAGCTTTTACAGAGGTGCTTGAGGTTAGGGATTGAATGAATGTATTAATGCTTTAAGCCATATTGGGGTCAGGAGTTGGTGATAATATATGATCTATGTTATTGGGGAAATGCCAGTGGAAATCCTTGGTTTAGATTTGATGGTAACGCCTGGTCAGAATGTATGCGTCTTGAGTCAGGGCACACCAACATTCAAAATTGAATTTTTTCATGTGCTTTGTCAGGTGCTTGTTGCATGATGAGATGGATTAATGTATTTCAAAAGTCACATAAGACACACTACTGCAAAAGACATATGCGACCAAAATGTGGTCTACAAAAGTCGCTTGAGCGTGTCCCTGGCATCAAGGTGACATAACACATAACAAAATCCCAGAGATAAGCACATATAAATGTTTTATGAAGAAATTGGAAATCAGCATGCACAAGCTCAAAGACACTCGTGATTGGATAATACAGGAACTATACCACCTCTCTCTCTCTCTCTCCGGCGACCACGGCCAGCTTTGCTCTCATGGTGTCCTCGGGTGGCTGCGTCATCATCAGGATACGAAGTAGCATTCTGCGTATGATAGGGAGGCAAATGAGAGTTAATTTTGAACATGAGTTTGAATGTGATTGGTTCATTCTTAGCACAGTCTTATTATAGAAGGGTGCGCACACTTGTGCAATCAAGTTATTGTTATTAAGTTTGCTCTTTTTCATGAAAGACTGCACTAGCGAGGGCCGCTGATACCTTCATCCTGATTTGTTCTGCTTCAGACTGTGCTAAATTGTTAATTCTTATTGCTGATTTGGTGACTGTGATGAGGTACACTCTGGGCAGCTGGTGGAGGGTATGGCAAATTCTAGCTCTTTGGCTAGAAACTCCACCTCAGTAAGATTAAGCGGTTCGGCAGATAGGTGAGTGAGTGATTGAGTGAGTAAGTGAGTGAGTGGGTAAGTGTGTTGGGAAAGAGTGATCAAGACTCTTGGACTGGTTCCTGAATAGTAGGACAGAGAGTGAGACACGGACAGGGATTAAAATAAAGCCTTAACTAGCATTGGTTATAGTATCGGATAAATCTATTGCAGTGTGCACTCTAATGTGATACGTGCATTATATTAACTTATGGATTAATTCATATTTTGGAATTAGATCATGAAAAAACTTAAGGGAAAAAAAACCCTTTAAAATCTTAGCTTCCACACTGCATCCAAACCAATTTTTCATCTCCTATACAGTAAGTAACTCATGTGGATTGCTCAGCTTCTCAGTGAATGATCCTCATGTTCGTTGCCATGGTTCCACTGGGAGCACCAGACTAATGTGATACCCACAGAAATGCTATCTGTATAAACTAGCTACTCAGGGTTATATAAAATGTATCACAGGCTGGCATCATAATAACCCCAAAGCAACATTTTGCTTCTTATGATTTTGCCTCCTCTTTCAGCAGATTGAAAGGATTAATGTTCAGAAATAATATCGCAAAATACAGGACTACATATAATATCATTTGGGTAAATCAAGCTCCTCAAGACTGTAGCAGCATGGAATTTCGAACCAAAAATTTTACTGTTTCACACCTATTATTTGATAAAGTAACAAGCATGAAACGTATCCCAGCCATTTAATGTCTTTGAGGGTGTTGCCAGATACGTGCAACAACAGAGAGCTGCCGGAACTGGTCCGCCTTCTACTATCCCCTGTCCTTACTGCCCTCATCTGTTCCACTCTCATCTTGGACCTTCAAGCATCCTGTCCCATGACTTCTCTGGAAATTATACTCATCTGAGCTTTGCCAGTAACGGCAGGGCAGAAATGTTTACTTCCACCACTTTTGCTATTACACTGCTAGTGAAAATGAGGGTCTTTTTCAACTGTAAATCTTTTTTAAGTACAAGTTTAAGACATCTTGCATTCTGGATATTTGACCCAAACTGATGGCAGGACGGTGGTGAAGTGGTTTGCACGTCTACCTCACAGCAATAAGATCCCAGGCTCGGATCAGGCATTCCTGTGTGACTTTTGCATGTTCTCCCCTGCTTGTGTGGGTTTCCTCCGGGTACTCTAGGTTCCTCCCATAGTTCAAAGACATGCACATTAGACAAATGGGCTGTTCCAAATTGTCTCTGAGTGTGAGTGTGAACAGTTATGTGTGTGATGACCCTGTGATGCGAGCTGTTCTGTTTGTACCGCGCCTTTGCCCAGAGTTGGCCGAGATGGGCTTCAGCCTTACTGCAGCCTTAGTAGGATTAAGCGGTTCTGTGAATGAATAAATGAAAGTACATTCTGACTCACACTTAGACCCTATGGTAAATTTTAAACCCCAATCTTCACTGATGAGTCACACTCCTGTGGTGTGGTGTAAGACTTTGCTTTGGGTACATAAAAAAAAAAATAAGAAGAGTAACGCATATTAGGTGACATTTGCTGACTCACAGCTCCATTTGATCCTGAGCTTGGGTTGCTGTTTGTGTGAAGTTTCTCATTTCCTTCTATGTGCTGTTCCCTGGGTTCGCTGATTCCATCCCGCCTCCCAACATGCCAATATGAAACTGGTGACTCTAAATAGTGTAAATGAGAGTATAATGCTCTGTAATGGATTGCTGTTCTATAGGGTGTGATCCAAACGTTCTGAGACTGTTCCTGTAACAAGCAAACGGAGCCAGGCATGGTCTTGAGCATGCAGCAACTCTCAAGTCAAATGACATCATATTTTGAGGACTGTGTTACAGTCGTATTTGGAATTTCATTCATTCATTCATTTTCTAAACTGCTTATTCCTAATTAGGGTCGCGGGAAGGCTGGTGCCTATCTCAGCCAGCTCCGTGTGAAGGTGGGCTACACCTTTGGTACAGCCAATTAGCCTTGTGTGCATGTTTTTGGACTGTGGGAGGAAACTGGAGTACCTGGAGGAAATCCACACAAGCACGGGAAGAACATGCAAACTCACACAGAAACGTCCTCACCTAGCCCCGGACTTGAACCCAGGACCTTTTTGCTGTGAGGAGGACATGTGAGTAGTCTCAAATCACTGGTTAATACGTGAGCATGTGGCTGGGATTACTGTGGTCATTAGTGCATTGGTGGCTCAGTGGTTAAGGCTCTGGGCTACTGGTCTTAAGTCCGAGGGTTCAGGCCCCAATACCAATGTTGAGAAAGGACCCTACCTGTTCAGTTGTATTAATAAGATAAAAATGTTATTCGCTCTGGATAAGGGTATCTAGTAAATGTCGTAAATGTAAATTCAGTGATTCAGGCGGATTTTCGAGGTGGTCTCATGCAAAAATATGGGCAGAGAAAATATGCATTTGCCTGAGAAACGTGAGCATCTGTGCTGCATATGTTGCAGCCGTCATGTCTACTGGCAGTAACTGTGATGCATATGAGGCAGTTGCTTTCTATGTGCATTTTTTCATTATCAGCATGGAAACGTACAGTGACATCCAGTAAGCCATGTATGCCTTACAGATACATTCACGGCTGGAACAGATGAAATTATTTGGTGCTTGCGCCATATTTAATTCCAACATGACGTAACTTCCCATGAATGAATGCCACGCCCTCCCGGAAAGCAAGGTAGCTCCCTGACTTTCATATATTACAAGAAAAGTTCCCAGAACACTTACAGTATAATGCTGGTTGATCCTCAGAAGGCTATAACTTGTCTACCGGTCAAAAAAAAAAAGTCATTCCGGCTATGCAAGTCTCACATAGATATAAGACCTTACTGAAGTAAAATAAATGTAAAAAGGCCTGGCATTGTTTTCATCATAGGTCACGGCATGGATATTACCCCCATATGCGGTTTTAAAACTCATGACAGATCAGATTCAGTCAGACACAGTCAACAAAGAACACGACTTCATTATTTCAGTTCTTGTTTCTGCAGCTGGCCATCATCCAATCTCAGCATTCTGATAGATCTTCACATCATCACATGTCCAGTCTTTCATTTTCTCCCTCATTATGTGTGTAATGAAGAGGAGCCTGGTAGAAAATGTGTGACAGTTAATGCGCTGCCCCCGCCACACACACACACACACACACACACACACACACACACACACACCCTCTCTCTTTAAACTGTGTGCGTGTGCATACAAAATCTGTCACAAAGATGAAATACATTTTAACCATGTGTCATGGACCCCAGATCCTAGTTGACAGTAAGGCTTCAAACACAGTTTTCGCCAGCTCATCACCAAACGTTGTAAATCTGTGTCCGCCAGAAGTCTCTCTCTCTCTCTCTCTCACAGACACTCACACACACACACACACACACACACACACATACACACACAGCTGTGACCTAGCTTCACCCTTTGGTGGCAACACGTCTTTACTATGACAAATTTGCTCATTGCATTTTGCTCATCAGCCATGCGCCCTCTAGCCAATACCCAAACCACCTGGATAATGTGATTAATGTTCACATTGCTCGATAACAGACCCGATTCTTTACATAATATCATGGCTAAGTACAACAGAGAAGGAAGGGAGGTAAATTCAATTCTTTGCCTCTTTCCTCCTCCACAGTGAGGAAGCAAAGCTCCATACTCTGATTCTTCCCTGTGTATGTTTGTGGATATATATA